>RJWJ010006370.1:0-62808 GCA_004363605.1 Indri indri | reverse complement strand
AAACTAGAGGTCACTGTGAAAGTAAAATAAGTCACACCCATCCACACACAAAACCGCATGATCACACTTATATGTGGAATCTTAAAAAGTCAAATTCATAGAAACAGACAGTAGAATGGTTATTACTGGGGGTGGAGGTAGGTTGAGAGCAATGGGGACATGTTGATCAAAGGGTACAAAGTTTCAGTTATGTAAAATGAATAAGCTCTACTGATCTAAAGTACAGCATCGGGCTACAGTTACTTATCCTGTATAGTATATGTAAAATTTATTGAGAGTAGATCTTAAATGTTCTAAATGCAAAAAAAGAAAAAAAAAAAAAAAGCCTAACCATGTAAAGAATGGAAACTGTTAACCAGTTTGAGTTCAATAATCAGTTCAATGTGTGTGTATATATATGTATAAGAAATATCATGCTGTACATCTTAAGTAGATATATTGGAAAATGGTTTGGCATTTTCTTAAAAATTTAAACATGAACATATCATATTTATATATCAGTTTTACTCTCATGCATCTAACTAGGGAAATGAATACATAAGTTCACTCAAAATTTTGCGCATGAATTTTCATGGCAGCATTAATCATAATCACCAAAAACCAGAAATGACTGAAATGTCAATCACCTATTAAATGGACATTTTTTTAAAAAGTGATATATCCATAGAATGAATTACTATTGAGTAGTATAAAAAATAGTTACACACTGATATATACTACTCATGGAAGAGATCCATAAAGCTTTATGCTCAGTGAATAAAGGCAGACATAAAACAAAATTTTGCTTGATATAAAATATCTAAAATAGGCAAACCAATAGAAACAGAAAGTAGATTAATGGTTTCCTGGGACTGGGACGAGTAACTAGCTATAAATTGGCATGAGGTATGTTATCAGAATAAAACCAGAATATGGTAATGTTGCACAACTCTGTAAATTTTCTAATATTTATTGAATTGTAAAATTTAAATAAAGAAATTTAATGCCATATACATGTTATACCTCAATAAATTTATTTAAAAAATAAAAGCCAAATAGAGAAATTTTCAGGAAAAAAAAGTCAAAGGAGCTTATCATCAGGATATCTGTACTTCAAGAAATACTAAGGTAAATTTCAGGCTATAGGAAAATTATAGAAGATGTGGGCTCACATATGCAAAAAGAAATGCAAATACTGGAAACAGAAATAAGGGAGTAAATACAAAATACCCTTTTGAAAAAATAAAGGACTATCGGTTATTTAAAGCAAGCATAACAGCAATATTTTTTGTGGTTCAGAATATGCTTAGAAGTAAAATATATAATTATTATGTCATGAAGAGTGGGATGAACGGATAAATGCAATTATACTATTACATAATTCTTACATAAGTCAGGAATTAAAAAAATATTATTTCAATATAAACTGATAAAAGTTAAAAATGCATAGCATAAACTATAGTACAAGCATTAAATATTATAAAAGAATTTATAACTACTATATCAATAAAAATAATAAATTAGAATGCTGGGGTAAAACCACTTGATTAATCAAAGGAAATCAGAAAAGAAGGAACAAAGAACTAATAGAAAGGTAGAGTAAATAAAAATAAATTTCATTCTTATCATAAAAGAGTGCTGAATTTTGTTGAATGCTTTTTCTGCGTCTATTCAGAGGATCATGTGGTCTTTGTTTTGTTTGTATTTATGTGGTGAATTACATTTATAGATTTGCGTATGTTGAACCATCCCTTCATCTCTGGGATGAAGCCCACTTGGTCATGATGGAATAGTTTTTTGATAAGCACCTGAACTCGGTTTGCTAGGATTTTGTTGAGAATTTTTGCATCTATATTCATAAGGGATATTGGTCTGTAGTTTTTATTGTTGTTGTTGTTGTTGTGTCCTTTCCTGGTTTTGGTATCAGGGTGATGTTGGCTTCCTAAAACATGTTTGGGAGGATTCCTTCCTTCTTGATGTTGTGGAATAATTTCTGCAGGATAAGCGCCAGTTCTTTGTAGGTCTGGTAAAATTCAGATGTGAAACCATGTGTTCTGGGACTTTTCTAAGAAGGATTTTTATTGCTGCTTTGATTTCACTAATTGATATTGGTCTGTGCAGGAATTCTATGTCTTCCTGATTGAGCCTAGAGAGGCTATGTGTTTCTAAGAATATGTCCATTTCCTCCACATTTTCCTGTTTATGTGTATAGAGGTTTTTATAGTATTCATAGATGATATTTTATATTTTTGTGCCATCAGTTGTAATTTCTCCTTTTTCATTCCTGAGGGAGCTTATTAGAGTCCTTTCTTTTCTGATTCTCATTAATCTAGCAAGTGGTGTGTCAATTATGTTTATTTTTTCAAAGAACCAATGTTTTATTTTACTAATCTTCTGTACAGCTTTTTATTATCAATTTCATTTAGTTCTGCTCTGATCTTTGTTATTTCTTTTCTTCTGCTTGGTTTGACGTTTCTTTGCTCATCCTTTTCCAGTTCTTTGAGATGATTCATCAGATTGTTGATTTGTGATCTTTCTGTCTTTTGCATGTAGGCATTTATGGATATAAACTTTCCTCTCAGGACTGCTTTAGCTGTGTCCCACAAATTTTGATAACTTATGTCTCCTTTATCATTTAGTTCAAAGAATCTTTTGATTCCCATCTTGATTTCTTCCTAATGCAATAATTGTTCAGCAGAAGGTTCTTTAGTTTCCATGACTTTGTGTAGAGATGAGAGTTTCTGTTGGAGTTCATTTCTAATTTTATTCCTCTGTGATCTGAGAAGATGCATGGTATAATTTCTATTTTTTCAAATTTGTTGAGACATGCTTTGTGGCCTAGGATATGGTCAATCTTAGAGAATATCCCATGAGCTGATGAGAAAAATGTATATTCTGTGGTTTTGGGGTAGAACATTCTGTAAATGTCAGTCAGGCCCATTTGTCCTAGAGTTCTGTTTAAGTCCATGGTTTCTTTGTTTATGTTCTGTTTGAAGGATCTGTCCTGTTCTGTCAGAGGGGTGTTGATGTCCCCGGCTATTATGGTATTGCTATTATCACTTTCTTTTGATCAAATAGGATTTGCTTTATGAATCTGGGTGCACCTGAGTTAGGTGCATAAATGTTTAGAATTGTTATGTCTTCTTGTTGAATTGTACCCTTCACCATTATATAGTGACCGTCTTTGTCTTTCATTATTTTTGTTATTTTGAAGACTAAGTTACCTGAAATCAGAACTGCTATGCCAGCTTTCTTTTGGCTTCCATTTTCATGGAATATTGTTTTCCATCCCTTCACCTTGAGTCTGAATGCATCCCTGTGGGTTAGATGTGTTTCCTGAAGACAGCAGATACTTGGCTTGTGTATATTTATCCATTCGGCCAGCCTATGTCTCTTTAGTGGGCAGGTCAAGCGATTCATATTTATTGAAAGAATTGATAAGTGGGGCAGATTTCTGTTCATCCTGTTGAGTTGGACTTTGTTGTTTTGCTTTCTCTCTTGAGCCATGGTGATATCTGGCCTTTGACCTTTAATCTTTGGATGAGTTAACACTGGTGAGTGTTTATTTTGCTGATCCGTGTGTAACGTTGTTCTGAATACTTCCTTGAGGGCAGGTCTTGTTTTGAATAATTCCCTCAGTCTTTGCTTATCTCAGAAGGTCTTTATTTCTCCTTTGTAGAAGAAATTTAGCTGGAGGAATCAACATTGTTAACATAGCTATACTACTGAAAGCGATCTACAGATTCAGTACAATCCTTATTAAAATACCAACATCGTTTTTCACAGATCTAGAAAAAATAATTCTACACTTCTTATAGAACCAAAGAAGAGCCCGTATAGCGAAAGCAATCTTAAGCAAAAAGAACAAATTGGGAGGTACCAATTTACCAGACTTCAAGCTATACTACAAGGCTATAGTAATTAAAATAGCATGGAACTGGCTCAAGAACAGAGACATAGACCAATAGAACAGAACCAAGAAGCCAGATATAAAACTATCCTCATATAGCCATCTAATCTTCGACAAAGGAGATAAAAACATACACTGGGGAAAAGAATCCTTATTCAATAAATGGTGCTGGGAAAATTGGATGGCCGCATGTAGAAGACCAAAACAGGATCCGCACCTCTCACCTCTCACAAAAATCAACCTATGGTGGTTAATAGACTTAAATCTAAGGCATGAAACTATAAGAATTCTAGAAGAAAATGTTGGAAAAACTCTTATAGACATTGGCTTAGGCAAAGAATTTATGAAGAAGACCCCAAAGGGAATCACAGCAACAACAAAAATAAATAAATAAATGGGACCTGATCAAATTAAAAAGCTTCTGCACAGCCAAGCAAATGATCGCAAGAGCAAACAGACAACCTACAGAATGGGAGAAAACATCCACATGCTACACATCTGATATAGGGCTAATAACTAGAATCTATAAAGAACTCAGGAAAATCAGCAAGAAAATATCAAACAACCCCATTAAAAAGTGGGCTAAGGACATGGACAGAGACTTTTCAAAAGAACACAGATTAATGGCCAGGAAACATAAGAATAAATGCTCAACATCTCTATCCAAACCAAATTGTGATATCACTTAACTCCAGTGAGAATGGTTTTTATCAAAAAAAAAAAAAAAAGACAATAAATATTGATATGGATGCACAGAGATAGGAATACACATACACTGCTGGTGGGATTGCAAATTAGTACAATTTTTGTGGAAAGTAATATGGAGATACCTCAAAGAGCTACAAGTAGAACTACCATTTGATCCAGCAATCCCATTTCTGGCCATCTCTACCCAAAGGGAAAAAAGACATTTTATAAAAAAGACATCTTCACTAGAATGTTTGTAGCAGCACAATTCTCAATCACAAAGATGTGGAAACAGCCCAAGTGCCCATCAATACATGAGTGTATTAATAAAATGTGATATACGTATACCATGGAGTTCTACTCAGCCACAAAAAACAATGGTGATCTAGCACCTCTTGTAATATCCTGGATAGAGGTGGAGACCATTCTACTAAGTGAAGTACCACAAGAATGGAAAAACAAGCATCACATGTACTCACCATCAAAATTGGTATTAACTGATCAACACTTAAGTGCACATTTAGTGGTAACATTCATTGGGTGTTGGGCAGGTGGGAGGGGGAAGAGGGAATGGGTATATACACACCTAATGGGTGCAGTGCACACCTTCTGGGGGATGGGCATGCTTGAAGCTCTGACTTGGGTGGGGCAAAGACAACATATGTAACCTAAACATTTATACCCCCATAATATGCTGAAATAAAAACAGAGAAATATACAGAGATAGAGAATATAATATTGGCTACCAGGTGTGTGGGCAGGGGAAGAAAATGAGAGATGTAGTTCAGAGGATATGACACTCTATGTGTAGGAAGAACAAGTCTAGAGATTTAATGTAAAACATGAGGACTATAGATAATAAAATCATGCTGTATTTGAGATTCCTGCAAAATGAGTAGATTCTAGCTGTTCTTGCTACAAAAACAGCAAAAAATGTGTAACTATGTAAATGAGGGATATGTTAATTTGCTTCACTGTAGTAATCATTTCACTATTTGTATGTATCCCATAATATCATGTTGTATGCCTTACATACACAATAAAATTTATTTAAAAAATAAAACAAAAGTTATGCTCTCAAAAAAGAAAAAGCAATGAAAGTGTAATATGCTACTGATAAAACATAAAAAAATGTCCAAATCATAAATAATCCACATGTCCATGAATAGTAGATCAATAAATAAAATTGTAAAGTTTATTACTCATTAGTAAAAATGAACAAGCTGTAAATAGTGCAACAATGTGGATAAACTTCAAACCATTATATTGAGTAAAAAAGTCAGATACAAAAGCATACATACTGTATGGTTCTGTGTGCATCAAATTCAAGAATAGGTAGGATTAAAGTTATTATTATAACTGTCAGAATAGTAATCATCTCAGGGAAAAGACATTGAAAAGGTAGAGGGATAAGAGAGTTTTCACAACAGGTGTAAACATATATCAAAATCCATTGTATCATACATTCAATATTTGAGCATTTTACTATGTATAAATTATAATTAATTATATCTCAATAAAGTACTTTTAAGATGAAGGGAAAAATAAAGTAGCAGATATGCCTAATTATTTGTTGAAAACATGTCAATAAAGAAATTTTCACCAATGCAGGGAAGATTACTTGCCTTAATAGTCTCTATATAACCATGTCATTCAATGTAAATTTCAAATAATTAAGATGTATATTGGGGAAAAAATCAAGACAGAAAAATACATATTTTTTTAGAAGAATAGTGGTTAAATTATAACCCTGTTTTAGTAAATAGCCCTCATGATAATCATAATCCTTAAAATTCTACTGGATTCAGTTTTATATAATAAAGTTTACTGCTTAGAAGTAAATAAAGATTTTTGAGGCCAGTTGTGGTGGCTCATGCTTGCAATCCCAGCGCTTTGGGATGCCAAGGTGGGAGGATAGCTGATAGCTTTAGGCAAGGAGTTTGAGACCAGCAGCCTGAGCAACATACTGAGAATCCATCTCTTAAAAAAAAAAAAAAAAAATAGCCTGTGGTCCTAGCCATTGAAGCAGGAGGATTATCTGAGCCCAAGAGTTCGAGGCTACAGTGAACTATGATCACACCACTGCACTCCAGTCTGGGCAACAAAGTGAGATCCTGACTCTAAGAAACAAAAAATGGCTTTTTAAATAGTGGCACATCACTAGTTTGTTTTATTGTGTCAAAATCCATACAAGGATAAGCAAACATTGGAAATTAAGCTTAGCTAAAAGTACAGAAATAAGTTAGTCATAGATGCCAATATTGTAAGCAATAACTAAACTACAAAATACATTACCAACAAAGAAAAAAGGAGAGAAGTAATCATCTACATATTTCTGAATTTCGAAAAGAATTGAAAACATTCGTGATTGTCAGAAGCAGCAAAGTTCATCTTAGCACTGACTCAATAGGAAACTTCTCAAGTGGAATTTTATATCAGGGTGCTGTGTGATATAAAATAAACAATGGTGTCAATAATATTCCTACAACAAATGTAGTAACCATGCATTTTCTATAGTGCTCTCTGATAAAAGCTGAAAATATGACATTACCGAACACACCCCCAGTAGCAATTACACAAAGGCTTAAGATAACTGTCATCCAAGAATGTGGGCTTTCTCATCTCTAGGTAAAATTTAAACTATCAAGAGGAATGAAGGCCAGCATATCAGTTTTGCCTGCATGTAAAAATACTGGCAAAACATTAACAGAAAGGAATGATACTCTATTTTTATGAATGTCACATTAAGATGGCACTACAGCTAAGAAGAAATTGTAGGTGAGATCTTATTTACACAAAGAGTGTGTTTATATGCAAAGTAACCAGTTCTAGAAAAGGACAAAAATTTTAGTATAGCTGCTAAAATAAATGGAGTATCCAGTGTTCTCGTTTCTTCAGCAAAAATATATATTGTCTGTTTCTGTAATCTGAGATTCCTTGAATTATCTTCAAACCAGAAAGTAGTTATCCAAGTTTGGAGAATATAACAATTGCAAATTTTCAAGCCTTTCAAAGTACAAAATGAATTATCTCAGTTTTTTCATCAGAAAATCTGCCTTTACTATATCAATAACATTAATTTCAGAAATAAGTCAATAATCTCTGTTTATTTGAGGGAGTAAGACAGGAAGAGGCATTTCCTGTCATCCCTTATCTACATTATAGTATGATATCTTACAATTGTGTTTATACCATGGAATCTGTGCTTCTGGACCTGTAGGTTGTACGCTACCTCTCCAATAGACTTCCTGTAATTTCAGATGACAGACATTTTCTTACATTCTTCAAAACAAGGAAAAGGATGGTGCTACACATACTGGCAGAAAATCTTGAAAATCTAGTTATGTCTTATAGCACAGCTGAGAATGAAACTTGTCAGCTCTGTGACTTTAGGGGTCTGTGTGTATCTGTGCCAGCATGAGAATAAGTTTGTATATTTGGTTTCTCGCTCTGGTAGCCACAATCATAAAGCACTATAGAACATTAGCTGGTATCTACAGCTTATACACACCTTATCTATTAAATGATGTATTACTCTGTGAAGAAAATAAGGTTTTATTCTAAATGTGTAATCCTTAACATTTGTCACTGAGGGTTTTCCTGGTTGTACTACAGGGCTCCAGTTGTCTCTCTTATGTAGTTTTACTCAGAAGATAAATATAACTTTGACAATTATTGCCCTCTCTTAAGGTGTGCACTGTTTGGGGGATGGGCATGCTTGTAGCTCTGACTCAGGCAGGTCACAGGCAGTATATGTAACCTAAACATTTGTACCCCCATAATATTCTGAAATTTAAAAAAAGAAGTACTAACTCAAAAAAAAAAATGTTGAGAGAAATATAGAATATCCTATAAAAATATATCAGCATTATTTTCTATCTAAAATAAGACATGTCTAAGTTTGGTAATCAGTGTATAACTTTACACATGTTCCTTTTTGACAGAATACTTAACAGCTCACAAAATATATGAAATACCATTGAATCTGCTTGCAATATTATTAACAGTTAAATCACAAAACGTACCTTTATGCCCCCCCTCTCCAAAGCGTGGATAACACTTCAGCTATCACAGTTCTCTTTTCTAATCTCTATGAGAAGACAGTTACAGCACAACAGAGGTTACACGCAGTGAGCTGCATAAATACAAATATTGACATCACGACAAACATGATTGCAGAGTTTTAATCTGTTTTATGAAACACCACAGAGAGATCTAGAATGGCAACTAGAAAACTGTCTGGAGATGAGGTGTTGCTGTTGACTTTCCTTTACTCTAAAATTCAAGTTAAAGTCATGTTAGATGTATCATGAGGAAAAATTGAAATTAGTTCTCTTTATGAATCCATGAGTACCATGGAAAAATAATAAATGCATACATACTGTGGATAAAATCATATAAAACCAATAAAAATTTATTATGGAAATTTTATCAATGATCATTTCAACCATAAAAACTAAAAGTGCAATGTAAACAAACTAGTAGACAATGGTTTGTGGTAAGCAGAAAAGTTAAGAAGTTTATCATTAAACATTCATAACAATGCACCAAGGATAAAACAAACCACTCAAATTAATCAAGTATATATCTCTTCATAAAATATAGTTCCAGTGGCTTACGATTTTTTTAAATAATATTTCCACATACTTTATGAAGCATCTAATTAAAATATGGTGGTGATGGAATATTTTTATACAGGCAAACAAACTTCTGTCTATGGTCATGAATCAGTTGCAAGTATGCCAATTAACTGATGGCAATTGCCAGAGAAGAAATAAAGACTAATAAACAAAAGCTACATAAGGACTGTGATAAGAAAAAAGTTGAAATCAATATATAAAATATTATATATTATTAATAAATGAAAGCTATTTCCTAAACATACAATTGCTAACATTTCACTTTCATGAAGATAATTTATGTTTATGAACTACTCTAAAGTTTGAAAAAAATATTTCCATATTCTATTTTATAAATTTGGAAATTGTAGGACAGCAAGCATTTGATGTCTCCACAGTTAGAGCTGCACTAGTATTTCTAACAGCTTTTTAAAAGATATTAGACATACAATAAACTGCACATATTAAAGTTTATAATTTGATAAGATTTGACATATGTATACCCTCTGAAACCATCCTGGTAATCAAGTTATGAACAGAGCCACTACCCCCAAAAGTTTCTTAGTGTCCTTATCTAATCACTTCCTCATGCCACTCCCCCAGCAATCTGATGTGTCACTATAGATTAGTTTGCATATTCTAGAAATTTATGTAAATGAAATCATACATCACACACTATTTGTGCTGCTTTATTCTATTTCAAGATTCATTTTGATGTTGCTTGTGTAGATAGAATGTTTGTGTTTTTTTTTTTTTTCTTGCAATGTAATATTGCATTGTGTGGATATACCAGAACTTGTTTACTCATTCATCTGTTGTGAACATTTGGATTATTTCTAGGTTTTGGTCACTGCAAATAAAGCTGCTATGAATGTGTGTACAAATCTTTCTATGGACATAAGCTTTCAATTCTCTCGGGTAAATACCAAAAAGCAGAATATCTAAGTCATATGGAAAATTGTGTTGAATATTTTATGAAGCTTTCAAACTGTTTTCCAAAGTGGTTGTACCATTTTACCTTCTTACCAGCAGTATATGAGAGTTCCAATTGTTCTATATCCTCACCAACAAGCATACCACAATTCTCAAAGTTAAAAAGCCTGGCCTTATTTTTTTACTTCATTTTTTTAAATAAAATAAAATACAATAAAAAGCCTGGACTTATCAAGTATTTCCAAGGATATGGAAGACTATGAGCTTTGACAGTTGTATCCATTTCATCTAAGCTGACAATGTTTTAGCATAAAATTGTTGAAGATATTCCCTTATTTTCCCTTCTGTATTTGTGGAATCTGTGATACGATCACTTCTCTCATTCCTTATATAGATAATTTGTGACATCTCTCTTTGTTTTCTCCTCTCCATTCCTAATTTTTTCTAGAGTTTATAGTTTCATCGAACTTCTCAAATAAGCAGCTTTTGGTTTCATTGATATTTCTCTATTGTTAGTCTATTTCTATTTCAATATCTTTATTCCTCTTTATATTTTGACATCAGTATTCTTTCCTATGAAATTTACATTATTTGATGTCAATACAGTCCCTCCGGTTTTCCTTTGATTAGTGTGTAAATAGCATAATTTTAAAAATTATTTTTACCCTGTTTGTGTCTATATAGACAGCATTTTTTGTAGGTAGCTTTTTATTCTAACAAGTTCTGACTTTTAATTGGAGTTTTAATTTATAACCTTTTTCTTATTGTTACCTTTTTTCTTTCCTTCTACCTTCATTTGAACTGAGCATTTTTTATAACTCTATTTTCTCTTCTTTGTTGGTTTATTAGCTGTAATTCTGTTTTGCTATTATAGTTGTAGCTTTAATGTTTATAGTTTACATTTTTAACTTACCACAATCTATCTTCAAGTATTAAACCACTCTCTCCAATTTTTCCAAATTACCAAAAAATAAATAAAAAAAAAAATTCAAGTTCTTTAGTTCTTTATTCTGTTTTAGGATGCATGCTGTTTTGAAATACTCATTTAAATTAGAGTGATAATATAATAAATCCAGCTGTATTCTAAGCCTTTGACAAACATTCACTTGATAAAAGTAGTATGTGAATTAATACTTCTTTGGTTTTAGAAAATATTTTGGGTAATTTCTTAAAGAAATCAGCATCCGTTTCCATATTTATTGTTTGAGGATAAATAGTAAGAAGTATCTGATTATATTATGGCCAAAAGTAGGAGATGAGGGGAAGCTGGATAAAGAGACAACATTCCCTAAAAGATAATGATTTGTTTTAACACAGCAAAATCATGATTGATAGTCTGGAAATGCAGTGTGTAATTATGAGAATAGTATATGGTTATGAATCAAGGCTCTGTTATCTATTCTAAATTTTTTAATCTCACACTCTTCTTCAAATTTACTTTCAGCTTGAAACAGCCACCAGCCAAACCTATTGAATGTTTACTAAGTGCCAAGCACAACACTGATCATTTATAAGCTTTACTAACTCAATTAATCCCCACAATCCTAGGAGTTAGGAATCATCAAATCTGTTTTCATAAGAGCATGCCAAATTTATGGCTTTCATCCCTGCAGACTGCAATACCAGGCTATGAAGATATTAGAAAAGACATAATGATGTATAGCCTCGTCATAAAAATGTTCCAGATGCCCTCTAACATATTTTTAAAATCACACTGACACAACAAGGAAGCAAATAGAATGAGTGAAAGTTTTTTTTTTCTTTCCTGTATCTGAGAATTTGTCCTTATCCAGACTACTGGAAATGCTACTGTTTTATGCTTTAAAGGTAAACAGAAGTAGTTTACTAATGTTATTTATAGGTGTTTTCCTTGCTCTAATAAAAGTCAATGAATCAGGAGACTCCTGTAGATATTTTTCTTTTGTCAAAATTTATCTTTTGTTCTTTTATGTTTAGCATTAAATTATTAAGATTATTATAAAAACTCAAATAGTTCAGAAGGCTGAAAAAGCAAAGTAAAAAGGTGAAAGTCCCCTTACTTTATTTCCCACAGTTAACCCCTGCTAACAATTTCTAGTTTCTCTGGAAACTTTCAAAATAGAAAATAGCTAAAGCCAAAAACAATCTAGATATATATGTTGGTTTAGATATTACTTTCTAGGGACTATGGCGAATCCTTTATTAAGAAAAGATTTAGATTAGAAGGTAATGACAGGCACTTGGGTTGTTTCCACATCTTTGCAATTGTACTATCCTGGATAGAGCTGGCACCCATTCTACTAAGTGAAGTATCACAAGAATGGAAAAACAAGTACCACATGTACTCACCATTAAATTGGTATTAACTGATCAACACTTAAGTGCACATATACTAATAACATTCATCGATTGTGGGGCGGATGGGGAGGAGGAGGAGGGGATGGGTATATACACACCTAATGGATGCCTGTGCACCATCTGGAGGATGAGCATGCTTGCAGCTCTGACTCAGATGGGGCAAAGGCAATATACGTAACCTAAACATTTGTGCCCCTGTAATACACTGAAATAAAAAAAAAATTAAAAAGAAGGTAATGATTGAAATGTGTCTTAAATTTCCTTTTCAAATTTGTGGTGGTGAATGAGAAAAAGATGAGAATATGTCCTATGTTCTCAAGTCCATCATTCACTTATTTATTTATTTATTATCTTTTTACCACTGAAGATCATTACCTTCAAGCCATATGGTTTGGGCAAGAGAGACCCCACTCTCAGTTTCTGTTCAGGCATAGTCCATTCCTACCTGTATAGTATTTAGCTCACTATGAACATGTGATTCACTTCTGACCAGGAGAATCAGGTCTAGGACTTCCATTTGGCTATGTTAGGACAATTATCAGGGTTATTCAGATACTTAATGTATTCAGGTTTGAGACACTCTGACTGGTATTGACTCAAAATTATTCTCTACATGCTGCCTTTGGATGCTTGCCCTGAGCTCCAGAGTTTTTGACTCATGCTTATGCACCCAAATACCAAACTCCCTGGGCAGTATTTTGCCTGAGATATGTTAGCAATATTGTAACTCAAAGTTAATGTTTTTGACATGAGCCAAAATTGCACTTTATAATTTTCTCCCAGAATCCCATATTGAGACATATTTGAAAATTTTTGACACATATGGGAAAAACACAAAATGGATAACAGTAATTGATATAATAAGTTTAGAATTGATATAAGTAAAACTCAAGAGAAATCAAACAGGTAGGAGGGGGGAGGAGAGGGATGGATGAAATCATACCTAATGGGTACAATGTACACTATCTGGGAGATGGGCACACTTATAACTTTGTCTAAGGAGTACAAAAGCAATCCATGTAAATAAAACATTTTTACCCCTATAATATTCTGAAATAAAAAAAAAGGATGGACTATTCATACAGGCAACAACCTAGATGAATTTCCAGAGAATGGTGTGAGGTGGAAAAGGCCAATTCTAAAAGGTTGCTTACTATATGACTCCATTCATAAAACATATTTGAAATCACTAAATTATTGAAATGAGAACAGATAAGTGGATACCAGGAGAGGGTGGGTGGGAGGCAAGTGGGTATGGCTATAAAAGGGTACCATGATGGAAATGTCTTGTATCTTGACTGTACCAATGTCAATATCCTGGTTGTGATATTGTAGGATAGCTTTGCATGTTGTTATCATGGGGGGAAACTGGCTAAAGGGTACATAGGATCTCTGTTTTATTTCTTACCACTGCATAGAAATCTATAATTACCTCAAAATAAAGAATTTAATTTAAAATAAAAAAATAAGTTAAGAAATAATAGTGCATAAAGACCTGCATTTTATAATATACACACACTGAAAATCTAAAGTGAAATTGGGATAGATAAACCATGTAGTCATGGCATAGATATATATTAAAATTGTATTTAAATTTATAGTGTCAGAGTAATATCTATTTTATTTTATAGATGGACAAATTAAAGAACAAAAATTTACTGACCATGCTGACTAGCAACAGAGACAAACCAAACTCAAATATGTTGCTCTGTGCATGGAAAAAAACAAGATATCATCATTTCCACACAAGTTTCTTCTTTTTAATCATCTAATTTCTATATTTTACAGGAGAGATTTCTAAATACTGTGAGTCATTTTCAAATTTTAAAACCAGTTTCCTGTCAAGTGACAGAAACATTTACATTCATGGGAGCTGATAGCTTTTTTTTCCACACATGGCCTTATGCCTGAGCTTCTATTATTTCTGTTCCAGAAGAATGCAATAAATATGTCTAGAGACAAGGGACAAAGTTAATAAAAGTCTGTCCTTTCCTTTGCCTAAGACCCTGGTTTAAAATGAGCTATTTTCCCTGAACAGAACACCATGTATTAATTGGATGGCTTCAGCTTCAGCCACAGACAAAGCAGTCCAGATCATAATTATTTGCAATATAATTCTTCTTGATATGATGAGCAGTCACAGAGCATAGATATTAAAAAGTAAATCTCCTCTGTGATAAGAAAAAGATCCTAGAATGCAACCTCTTGGTGGGTCAATTAAAGGACTGCCACTGATATCATTTCTTGCATTGTGTGTATCCCTCCCTAAGATTCATGCATATTTTATAATCACGGAGCTTTTGAAACTGTTTGATTTCTAATTGGCTCATTTAAAAAATCAGTCATTTTATTAAAAGTATTCTTTGTTTATTTTTGATATGTATTCAGGATCCTACTATTATGACGATTGGTAGATATGGGCACCTTGTAGAAGGATAGACAGAATATAGTAGACAGCAGTCTCTGGAGATGTTTGTCCATTTAAATTAAACAAAGTAATGTAAGTTTTTCTCTCTTTTCATGGAGTTTATAAAATATAAAGCACCTGCCTACATTTTCATATCATATAAGGATGGTATTCTCAGGTCCTATGCCACAATTACTAAAATTAGGCTCTGAATCTAAATTAGACATGTTCCAAGTCTTTGATCCTAGACAGGGAGGTTCTGAAACCTTGACTTCATATTGATCCAAAGAAAGATTGAAAATGGCTAAGCTTGCATAGTTCATTAACGACTCTGCTTTGGGAGGAAGGGTCATTTTAATCTTCCAAATGATCAGTTCAATTGCCAGGGCATCGGTATATATAATCATTAATAGATAATCAGGTACTCAGATATAGCAATATAATTCCTCCTCCCAGTTTCCACCTTATTTATTCATTCATTCATTCATTCATTCATTTATTTATATTTGGGGGAGCATTTGGCAATGTGGAGGGACATTTTAAATTATCGCTAATGGAGTTGGGGGAGTGCTAATGGGTAGAAGCCAGAGATGCTGCTAAACATCCTACAGGGCTCAAAACAACTCCAGACAACAAAGAATTATCTGGCCTAAATTGTCCATAGTGGTAAGATTGAAAAATCTTGACATAGATGAACAGAAGTATGGAAGATGTTGTAGATTTAGACTATTTAATATTGCTAAACTCTATTCTCCAAGCCTAAAATAATTATTTATTTAGCTTTCCACTTGTCCAAATTTAAATTGTCTTAATTACAAATATTCATAAATGCATTGACATTCATTCATTCATTCATTGTCTCATTTTTTTTAAAAAAAAAGATGCCTTTTAAAAGAGCTTCTAAAATCCCAACTCAAATAAATACTGAAATGTTTCATATATTAAGTATAAACCAGAGCAGACATATAAAGCTGGATTAAAACATAAATGCACAGATAAAGTTTGAGAAGAAGGTAGTTGTCTGATCATTGCATATTTCTTGACTTTATGCCAAAGGCAAAAGGAAAACATTGAAAGAATTTAAAATAGACAATGAATGTAGTAAGATTTGTGTTTGGAAAGATTACACCTTCTGGAGTGGAAGAGTTTATCTAATGTAATGCGCAAAGGCAGAATCCAAATGGGCAGTGTTGTGATGCTCCAGACAAAGGCATTTGATGTCTTAGAATAGGATAAATGGGCTTATTACAGAAGATGTTTAAGAAGTAAAATTGGACACAACTACACTATTAAAGAGTTGTAAAATCATGATTATGAGGATCGGTTAAGGATTAAACAATGAGGAGACATTGGTATCATAGGAGGTAAAACATAGCAAAGGGGTGTGTGGGGACATATGGTGGAAAGATAATATTCTGTTTTTGAAATCCTGGACTCAGAAAACTGTGTTATCTTTGAAAATGTCCTTGGACAGTTGGTTAGGTAAGATAAAATATTCTGGATGGAAATATGTATTAGAAAAAGAGAATCATTCAAGAATTCATCAAGGTGGTAGAAATTTGTTTTGGTCAGAATTCATGGGTACCCAGAAATCACAGAAGAGGAAGGCTTAAGTGTCAGAGAAATTTGTTGAATCAGATTGAATGAACTCATCATGTGTAAATATGTACAATGAAGCTCCTCAGTCCACAAAATATAATGAGAAGACCAGTGTTTCAAAGAGAGTTTTTTGTCTGCTTCAAACCCCTCCTGATAAGCAATAGAAGGAAGTGTACAAAGTCTGGCCCCTGAAGTCATGAAAACACAGCATAGCTAATGTGAAAACTGACATTTGTGTAGTGCTTTACAATTTACAAAGTGCTTTCATGGAAATTATCTTACTTAATTCACACAATTGAGTTGGGAGAGCAGGTATTATCATTCTTTCCATTCTGGAGATATGGTTACTGAAGCAATAAGAGGTGAAAGTGTATTTCTTAATATCATACAAAATACAAATGTCATCAATGAGTTTTAAGTCAAGTTTTCTCATTCTAAACTCCCTGCATTTTTTAACACACACACATAGCCTGAATATGCATAAATAAAAATTAAGAATACATGTTGTTTAGAAAATAGTTTTCTCCCTGTAAGGATTCTATATATGCATTAAAAATAAATCTGGGCTATTTCAAGAGATTCAGACAATAATTGCAGATATTAATAGCAAAATACTAAATGTATTTTTGTGTAGTTTATCTGTCTTAGAAGTTAAATATTTTAAATATTGTAATAAGCATATATAGTGTTACTAAAATAGGTTGTTGCTCTCAGTAGGAATCAGTCACACATACCCTTCATAATATTTTAGCATGTTTCTGTGATAGACAGATAATTTTACAGTTTATTGCCAAATGCATATTTCAAGTGACCTTGATGTCAAATTTGAATGGCCAAGGTTTCTTGGAACAGGAAATTCAGAGGTAAAGGAACTTTAACACGTGCTCTGGTTTCAATGGCGCACTATCTCAAATAAAAATTGATAATGACTCCAGGACTGCAAATGCTTTATCAGTCCCGGAGGCTTAGTCGCCTCACACCAGATGCAGGAAGTCGACTGTATTCATTAATATCCTTCAGTGAGGTCACAGGTAGGGAGAGAAGGAGCTCCAGAGGGGATAGCCAGTGAAATAAAAGCAAAGTATATTGAGCTTTGTGCAGTAAAGGAAGGATGCGGGTTTATAGAGCTCTCATTGTCTTAAGAACATAAGTAAATTGAAAGTCAAGTCTACTGAATAGAACACTTTATGTTACTTGAGGCTTCACATTCCTACCAAGGGTAGATCGCACCTGTTCAGAGTAACTATTGCTTTTTACTTCTCTTTCTCTTTAGTCTACCCCTCTTAAATCACAAAAAAGGAAGTAATTTTTCTGGTTTTGTTACTATGTTGTTCTGTTTTGTACTGGTGAACGCTGGAATTAAAACGTGGTATTCTTTTATGACATTTTCACAGTCAGTATAGTTCTCAGAGTTGAGCTTAACCAATTCAAGTGAATCTGTGTGCTGAAGTGACTCCTGAGGGAAAGTACAAATCCTTTGAAAGGCTGGCTACACAGCTCCTGCAACAAGCACTGAGACCTCCTTATCCAGCCTAACCCCGCTTACACATTTCAGAACTGAACCCCAGTCTTCCTCCCTGCACAGCATTTCCCCGGTGATTTGAGCAAGCCTTGTTAACAGTTTCATCGAACAGACTCAGCAGGTTCAACATTTGATTATCTTTCCCTCAGGTTCCCGGGCAAGTCTTTTTCCTTCGTTATGCACTGACAGGACCACTGTGCTTGGGTTCTGTGTCTGGGTAGCTTCACATACGGAACGTGCGAAAAATGCAGAATTGACAATCTGGATAAATCTCACTTTCAAGGAATTTAATTGTATTATTGAAATTCAGGGCTGTGCCCCTGAGACATTGATCCAGTATTGTCAGTTTCAAATCCTGGGTGCACTCGCTGCATGATGATGTGTTCATGGAATTTGCAATTGAGATAATGAGGAATCAAAGCTTGTGACTGGATTGCTAACTGACAGAAAACAGGGGAACCAATGCGAATCAATACGGACCGGCCCAACGGAGTCTGCCTGGCAGCGCGCTGTCTTGGCAAAGCTCCTCAGGTTCCAATTTAAGAACAGGCTCAGGACTTCGGAGAGGGGCACAGTTGGATGTGCAGACTGGGGTGACGCTTTTGCTTTCCAAGTCGCAGAGAATGTTTGCTCATAAGCTTTTATTGCCAAAGGCAAGACACTCCAGCTTCAGCAGCCAAATAAAACAAAGGAGGATTGGAACAAAACAGTGGAATACAAAATATGGAAAGGAAAAAAAAAAAAAAGAAGGAAAAAGACTTGTGACAAATGATTGCTTCTTGCTCTGCAAGAAGTTGGATGTGATATGCTCTGCTGGGGGATTCTTAAACTATTTAAAAGGAGGTGAAAGCCCACCCTGTAACAAGGAGTGTTTTGATCATGAAGTTGGATTTTTCTGAACTTTTGTTTACGTCAGAGCTAAATAGGAAAAGCAGATTTTCACTAAAGAGTGATAAGTACAAATTTAAGGTGTTTCCTAGGCTAAAGCAAAATGGACTATTGTCCTATAGCCTGCCCTTTAATTCTGTAACCTAGTCTCATCTCCCTCTCAGATTACACATGTCCTGGGAAGTCTGATCTCTAATAGCAAAACACAGAGGGAAGGAATTAAGTCGTATAGATATTTCAAGCCAAATTTTATATCTCGTTCCCACACATTTACTCTAGTTTTACCCGACCAAAACATAGGGTTGGTGCATATCTCTGTGAAACTGGTTTCTTGTTCTGGCATAATTATGAAAAGCACTTTCTTTTATTCTCAGAACATATTGAATTAGACAATAAAAGAAAATTTTTCCTTTTAATAGAAACTATTTAAAGTACCATAGGATACCACTTAAATATTGTAGGTTGGTGACCAGTTTGGAAAAAACATAAATGTTACTCCCTTAGCTTTTTCTGAAGTTAAAGAATATATGTCATCTAAACGACTTTAGGATTTTAAAAAAAAAAATTTTATTTGGCCAGATTTTACTGGTACCTACCTTAATTTCTTCTTAGACGCCTTATGTGCTTTAGAAGGTACAAGAATACACTTTCAAAATACAAGTATATTTCATCATTTCCTGAGAACTGCTGGACTATTCTGTAGCTCTAAGAGTAAAATTCCCTTAATTACATCCCTACAGCAGTAAAAATGCTATATGTTATCACCAAACACTAAGAAAGCTAGTCAAATAAAGACATCACCTTAAATTATGCAGAACTAGCCTTTTAGATAAATAAGTGTTAAAGTATATTTATTTCAACCCTTTTTGATGGAAATAAATTCTAAAATACATGGAAACTCTCAGATCTGGTGATCAGGGCATCCATGAATAAAGTTTACAGTTATCTACATTATTGGAAAGGAATTGGCACTGATACCAAGAAATACCTTGCCACTCCCATCCTTAAATTGTCATGTCAGTTTGACATTGTCACTTACATGTGTTTGTTTTGCATTTGTGTGAAAACTGTGACAAAGACTGATTTTATTGGTCCATAATACAAGTGCTATTGTATAAAATTGGCCATTCAATGAAGGCTAAAGCAGGTTTATATCAATTGCTTCTTGCTCATATAAAATTATTTGTAGGGTTCTAACAAAAATCCTTGGGGCTTTTTTTTTAAAGCAATATTCTCTCATTTCAGTATCTTTAACTACATCAGTCTCTTAAAATCAGATTTGACTCACTTTCATGATCACTTCTACTAAGTTCAGTAGAAGAATACCACATTTTGTAAAACTTAAGATCATTGGTAATAGAGATCATTATAACCAATTTCCCCTTAAAACTTACCAAAGTAAAAATTTACCATATCTTCCTTTCTTTTCTAAAACAATAAAATTCCATTCTTCTGGAGCAGGAAAATTGAGGCATTTTAAAATTTAGTAACTTTGTTGAACATGCTTATTAATCTAATCATTAGACACACAAGAAACTTAATTGTCCCTTGAATTGAGAAGGAAAAAAAATACACTAAATTTAATCCAGTGTAGGAATTAATTGACTCATTCATTTACTCATAAATAATTGTTCATTGCCTACTGTCTGCTAGACAGTTAGGAACACCTGAGGGAACATGGGCAGAATAAAACAGAGTTGTTCCTTCTCTTGTTTTCATTAGATTTATCTTCTTTGGAAGGCAAGATATGCAGGCACAGGAAAGGTAAAATGATTCTAATTTCTTTGTTCTACCTCCTACAGCACCTGTCTCTGCCATTCTAAACTCATTAAAACTTTAAGAAATTTTTTATTCTTTATATATACTTCTAGAGGTTTCTACCGAATATTATTTTTAAAAATTAGCACAGATGCAATGTAACATTTTCAGGCAGTAGTTGATAAAACCAAAAATAAAATAAAACCAACTCCTCATCTATCCCCTTATTTTTCTTTTAAGTCTAGTTTTCTTTAATTCCCTACCAATCATTGTGCAATATTCATTCTACTATGAAGAAATGATTATCCCGTTGCAGAAATTACCCGCACTCCAAAATGACATGATTAGAAATTTTGAGCTAATCAGTAAGTGGTCTGTAGTTTGATTCCCATTCATCAGTGCTGTAAAAGGGGAAGATGTCATGGAAAGAGGAACACTGCTTTATTAAGCATTCCCTATTAGGAAATGAATACTGAAATTGATTAATAATTGAGAAAAAGATTAAAATTCTTTTCTTTCAGCCATATTATAGAGAAGAGATTGCTATAGTTAATGGCAATTATGTGAAATATTCTGGGTAATGAAGCAACTTAAATAAACTTTGCAATCCCCACTAATATCACAAATAGGAAAAAAAATGCCAATTTGAATGTAATATCACAATTTGCATTTAAGATCATGAGAACACTCATTGCTTGAATTAACTCAGCCTATTAGGTAATAACAATTTCAATAATTCTAAGTGTTATGATTTGTAATAATCATAATAATGTTCTCTGCTTGATTTCCTTTAGTTAGACTAGCAGAGTTTACAAATATTTTCAAATAGGCTAAAAGTGCAACCAAAAACCCCTTCTTGAGTTTTTTAAGAGGATGCAGATACCATCTGGATCCTTATCAGGTAAGGGTCAGGCCATTAATGCTTCAGAATGTATTATTTTAATTATATCATCTTATTTATAATTTGTTTTGTATGACATTAATTTATGTATAATAATTAATTCACTGGATTTCTACTATTGAGCATGTAGTCCCCATGCTTTATACGTGCTATGGAAGTTGTCATAGTGGCACATTTAACTCTCCTGTATTCACGTATGTGATTCCTGCATTCTCAGCCACTTATTTTTTTTATTTTTTTTATTTGTTTGAGACAGAGTCTCACTGTGTTGCCCGGGCTAGAGTGCCGTGGCGTCAGCCTAGCTCACAGCAACCTCAAACTCCTGGGCTCAAGCAATCCTACTGCCTCAGCCTCCCGAGTAGCTGGGACTACAGGCATGCCCCACCATGCCCGGCTAATTTTTTCTGTATATTTTTAGTTGTCCAATTAATCTCTTTCTATTTTTTAGTAGAGACAGGGTCTCGCTCTTGCTCAGGCTGGTCTCGAACTCCTGAGCTCAAACAATCCACCCTCCTCGGCCTCCCTGAGTGCTAGGATTACAGGCATGAGCCACCGCACCCGGCCCATCCATTTAAATAATCACTCTGCACTCTGTCCTTTGGTGGTCTTTGGGGGAAGTAGGCCAGGTGGGGATAAGAAGCTCATGAGGGGCTTCCCAAAGATCACTGATGGCATCATTTTTTCACAGACAATATTAGCAATTTTGGATAAAACTTCGAAATGTCAAATAACTGAATGCTCATGAAGTCATCATTGGTATACCAGTTGTCAATTACTTTAGGGTTAGTCTCCTCCCAGTTAACTAAAATAGGCAGATTAGCATAAGAGGTTTTTCTCAATACACACAATCTTGGGATAAATGATCAGAGCTGTGTGGAAATGTACCCACAGAAAAAGAACAGAAAGAATTCAGAAGTCTAAAGAGTGTTGTTTTTTTTTTTTGTCTAAGTGGCACAGCTATGCATTTTCCAAATTTTCCATAATAAATAAAATTACTTTTATCATGGCAAAGTAGTCTTTGTGGAAATATTTTATTATAATTGAATTTTAAAATTTTAGCAGTCCATTTTCAAAAGTTTGGCACATACTTTAGGAACAACATTTTCTGAGCAGTTAAGTATTGAATCGTTCCAGCAGTCCAGGTCTTGTGCATTTGCTATCCAAAATAGATGCTTATTTCAACTACAGAATGTGAAGGAGAAAGATTAATCCCTAACATTTGCTGTGATTTAAGGTCATTAAAATAGTTTTTGGATGTTGGTCAAAGGTGTTTATCAACTGTTTTATACAAAATTTCAGATTTTTTTCTCTCCCAACTCATTAAGCTATGAGTTGACATTCTGTGAAAAATTCTCAACCATGACTTTTTCTTAAAAGAATCATTGCTAGTTCAAGACAGCCCTCAGACTTCCTGGGCATTGCTCAAGGTATTTTGTTATTTTCATGGTTGATTTTAGTTCCTGGAATCCATGATTCCTTCATGTCAGGCTTCTAGGGTTAATCTGATGGGAGAAAAACAGCAGCCTGAGCTCATTTTGTCATTTTGGTGTCTATTTAAGTGGAGATTTTGCTTTTAACTTGGAGCTATTAAGGTCCAGATAAAACTTTGCATCTATTATTACTAATAATACTGTTTGCTTATATTAGCAAAATGAAAATTGTTAAAGGTTTGTTGCCTGTAGGAATGAGAATAAAAAACCACACCAGAATATATTTAATATGGCTATATAGCAAGTTAATGAAAAAGCTGTTACATTATATGTAAGCATAGTTTGACTTATTAGTTATATTTGGCATATTGTACATTTTTTATTCAAGAAGATTAGAATATATCTGCAGAAATGTCCAAGAAATTAAAAGTACATAAACACAGATGTAAAGGACTTCCAATAACTCCTACCTATAGATAATTCAAGCATATAAAGAAAATTAAATATAATTCTAACTTTTTGAAATGTTTGAAATTAAATTATTGACTATATAAATTAACAATATTTAAGGAAGCTGATTCTATAGTAGTCTTGAAGAAATATGCAGAAACTATTGTCACCATTATTCTGCTTTATAATTCATCTCCAAAGCATGACTTGATTTGCGCCACATCCCTTCATTTTTTTGCATCTAGCCTACTCCTAGTAAATACCCTCTCTCACTTGGCCCACTGCAGTGGGCTCCTCACCAAGCTCCTTGCCCTCTTACTATATTTAACCTCTCATCTCATTGGCCCTTCCCTTTAATATATAAAAATGTTAAAGTCCCATCTAATAGATCATTTTTGACTCTCTGGTGCACGCGCGCTCGTGCTCTCTCTCTCTCTCTCTCTCTCTCTCTCTCTCTCTCTCTCTCTCTCTCTCTTCCCACAAAGCTTTGTACCTTCTGTCTGCCGTTCTTCAATTCTTTTCCACTCTTCATTTATAGTAATATTACTTCAACTCTGAATTACTTCAACACTGAATTGGAAACTTTTTTCTGAGGTAATGAAGAATTTCCTAATTGTCAGGTCCAATTTAACTTTTCTGTAATGTTTGACATTGTTGACCATTCCTATCTTTTGGAAACTCTCACCTTTGTCTTTTATGATGCAGTTTCTCCTTCACTGGCTTTTGCATATTTTCTTATATGCGAGGCAGGGTCATGGCAGGAAATGGATCATGCACTCAAATGAGATAATGAGATAATGAGGCCTACTTACAAGAGTGACCAAGGAAGAGGTGTAGGACAGTACAGCTGCCTAGGTTTAATATCTGAGCATCATCACTCCTAATCATGCAGAGAAAACAGAGGAAGGCGTTACCAGAACCCGGTTGAGCGCTACAGGAAAAATGGTCTTCAGGCTTTGAGAAGTCACAGGAATGAATGTGGAGGGATGTAAAAGCCCCAAATTCACTCTTCTTCCTCCTTTCTTTGTCTTATTTTGTTTTTCTTGTTGTTTTTACAAGTGCTCTCCTCACCAATCAGGTGAACAGCACCTAAAGCTAAAGGGCAAGGGAATCATTTTCTGTGATCCAAAGAAGTCACCACCCTGAGCAGAGCAGTGTGCGGAGGAGGGGAGAGTGGATCTTAGGGGCTAACGGAAGGCATCCTACCCAGCCTCTATTTTAAGTGGTGGTTTTCTCCAGGGTCCCTCTTGTATTCCTTCTTTAGATATTCTCTTGACCTGCCGCCTTCTTAAGTCCTGGCTTATATTATTACTTATAATCTGGTGATTTCCTAACCTATAACTTTATCATAAATAGATTTTATTAGGTCATTTTTATACATTCACCTGTTTAAATGTATGTCTTTCTCGAACTCCACATCACAAAATCTGAACTTATTTTCTTCCTGTCAAGCTTACTTTTTCCATATTATCTCTCTCTTGAGCAGAATGACTCACCTAATCACCGAAGTGAAAAACCCAGAATCATCCTGGACTCAAATTTACTCTCCAGGTATAGCCAATTAATCATGATGTTGTATAGGCTATCTCTAAATTAATACTCACTCCACCCCTCCTGTGCATTGTCACTATCACTAGCCTAGTAAATGTGACAAATACATACATACCAGGAATTATAGAAGCTGAAGAGCTTATCTAATCTGGAGAATAGGGTAAGTCCTTCCAGAGAAAAGCAAGCGTTAGCTAAGTTCTGAAGGATAAATAACAGGTGTGTAGGCAAATGTGGGAAAGTGTTAGACTCGAACAATATGTAGAAAGGTTGCTAGGGGAAAGAACAAATTTTATATTTGAGAAACCAAAATAAGACAAATATAACTGGAATGTAAAGAATAGGAAATAGCAGATTGCCTTAAAATATCCTTCAACTGAGGATGGAGAAGCAGGAAGGCAAAAGGACTTTGGATGTCATAAAGTGGATTTGGGATTTAATGCATATGATACTCAAATTAATGGAAGAGATAAAGAATTAAGGAATAGACCTCAACAGCATGATCTCAATTTAAGCCTGAAACGGTCTTACGTTCTTTTTTTTTTTATTGTTTGTTATTATAGGGGTACAGATGTTTAGGTTATGTATGTTGCCCTTGCCCCCCCTTCCCCCCAAGTCCCAGTTTCAAGTGTGCCCATCTCTCGGATGGTGCGCATTGCACTCTTTGTGTATGCATATATCCGTCCCCTACTCCCCCTCGCCCCTCCCCCTTCCTCCTCCCTCCCTACCCGACATCCAATAGATGCCATTCTTATATGTACACTTATGTGTGGTCTTACACTCTTAATCTCTAGAGTAGGAGGACATGCCATCCAGGTGAGAAAATGGGATCTGATCAAAGGTAACTAGTAATCTTCTAGGAGCAATGCATTGTTGACTACTCACTTGAATCTCCAAGTACAACTCTTCTTGGTGCTCTAAAAACCTACGTACATTCAAGAATTCTTAGATTGCACTATGAGTCAGGAATTCCCATTTGTAGGTAATATTTTTGAATTTATAATTTGCACCAAAACTCAGAAGCTATGGTATTACAGCTGCCCACATCTTCCTTCCAAAATGCAGGATGGAAAGATCATTGCTCCAACAGTTAAAAGTCTTAAATATTATTATAAGTCTTAAATATTATGATATCATTTTTTTAATTTTATTTTTATGACCTTGGTACAAAAATAGAGACATAGACCAATGGAACTGAATAGAGAACCCAGATATAAAACCATCTACCTACATCCAACTGACTGCTGACAAAGCAGAAACAATGCACACTGGGGAAAAGAAGCCCTGTTCAATAAACGGTGCTGGGAAAATTGGACAGCCACATGCAGAAGAATGAAACAGGATCCCTATCTTTCACCACTCACAAAAATTAATTCAAGATGGATAAAAGACTTAAGTTGAAGGCATGAAACTATAAGAATCCTAGAAGAAAATGTAGGAAAAACTCTTCTAGACATCAGTCTAGGGAAAAATTTTATGACTAAGACCCCAATGGCAATTATGGCAACAACAAAAATAAAGGGAACCTGATTAAATTAAAACTCTTCTGTGCAGCTAAGGAAATAATCAACAGAACAGACAACCTACAGAATGTAAGAAAATATTCACAAGCTACACATCTGATAAAGGGCTGATATCCAGAATCTACAAAGAACTCAAACAAATCATCGAGGAAAAAAAAAAAAAGACAAGCCCATTAAAAAGTGGCAAACGACATGAACAGAAATTTTCCAAAGAAGATAGAAAATGGCCAACAACATATGAAAAAATGCTCACTATCACTAATCATCAGGAAAATACAACTTAAAACCACAATGAGATATCACCTTACTCCTGTTAGAATGGCTTTTATTAAAAAGTGTGAAAACAATAGATGCTGGTGTGAATGCAGAGAGAAAGGAATGCTTACACATTGTTGGTGAACTGCAAATTAGTATCAATACAATCTGTATGGAAAACTGTATGAAGATTCCTCAAAGAACTTAAAGTAGACCTACCATTCGATATACCAATCCCACTACTGGGTATCTACCCAAAGGAAAAGAAATCATTTTATCAAAAAGACCCTTGCTCTCAAATGTTTATTGCAGCACAATTCACAATTTGAAAAGATATGGAATCAACCTAAGTGATCATCCCTTCATGAGTGGATTACCAAAATGTAGTATATGTAACCATGGAGTACCACTCAGCCATAAAAAGGATGAATTAATGCCTTTTTCAGCAATTTGGGAGGAACTAGAGAATAATATCCTAAGTGAAGTGTCTCAAGAATGGAAAAACAAACACTACATGTGCTCCCTAATAAACTGGAACTAACCGATTGGCACATGAGTGCACAGAGGGAAGTAAAAGTCACAGGAAATCAAGCAGGGAGAGTGAGCAGAAGGGGAGGGCAAAAGTCCACCCAACAGGTACAATGAACACTATTCAGATGGTGGGCACATTTACAGCCCTGACTCAAGCCATGCACCAAAAACATTTCTACCCCCTTGATACATTAAAAAAAAAAAAATTGCTAATAACTAGGGCAAGTAACTAAAGCTCCGTGTTTTGAATTCTTCTCTTCTAATATGAATTGAGAGATATATGCCAAGAGCCTTTTAAGGTTGAAAATTCAGTAAAACTAAAGAAACCATAAACATGAAAATGGATGGAATGATCCCTTTAAGATTGTTTCCAATCCTCTAAGTTCCGTACTAAACATCTTAAGTGAAATAAACAATCATGAAAAATCACCATTCCATGTTTCCAAGTAAATCAACATTCATTCACATAGAACGACAGCATGTAATCCATAATGCTTGATATCAGGTCTAGAAATGCTATCTACTATGGTATTTATTTGACTGTTGAATTTCATCTCCTGAAAAGTGTTAGTAATTAGATAGTACATATGTTCCAAGTTAATGCACTGAGGTAATTTACCTGGCTTATAGAAAATCTACATAAAACACATATAAGCATGCATATACACACATACAAACACAAGAAAAAATACTTGTTAGAGGCTAGACTGTAGGTATTTTCCCCCAAGTGAGAACAGAAATAATGAAAATGATGGAGAAAATGAATAACGGAGAAAGAAGTGCATTGTCCTTTCTCATTTTTACATCCTAAACTATTTTAAATAATTTCTGACTTTACTCTTAATTTTCTTTTATCACCCCTTGACTTCAACTTAACAGTGTCCAGTGGAGAATTATTCATCTCCTAAAGGATCCTAAGGCTTAATTAATAGAGGATCTAGCCAAAGGAATAAAGCTAGAGATATCAGAAGTAATTACAATTTAATGAAACAAGGATGAACAAATTACCACAAAGCCCAGTAGCCTAGTAAATGACCTGAAATGAAAATTTGGTCATCAGACTTATAACTTCTCTTTTTACTTACCTCTCACTCTAAGATATAATTTTTTACTCTTTCCCACTCCATTCTCCTCTCATTTTGGAGAATGTATGAGATGATCATAGCTTTGATTATGAATAAAAATTGAAAAAAATGTCCTCATACCTCTCATCCTCAACACAAGTTCACATATTCAAAAGGTAACCACGAGACATGGTCTGCAGGATGAAAATAAAATTCAACTTTAACGAAGTAATTTACAGTCAAAATTAACTAAAGACCTGTTTGCATGGAAGTTTACTTTTATTTCAGATATACTATAATATAAACTTTTAAAAATATTTACCACATTTTGAAGCCTACATGAAGCTCGTTAGTGTCTCCCAAACACAGTTTCTAAGGTGGTCTTCAGCACACAAAATCACGGCAGCAGATCGTAGCTACAGAAATTCAGCCTCAGAAAATATTTGCAATAGAGGAAATGTTTACAGTCCCATGCTGTTTTTTTCTGACAAATACCATCTCTTTTTACACGGCAGGAGAGAAAGAAAAGAGGAACCCCCCCCCAAAAAAAAATAAATCTTTGTTGTAAGTCAGTTATTATCAAATGTTAAGAACTGAAAAGGGAACATTAACTCCCCTCCTCCCTCTCCTGGAAAGCAGCAGGTGAAATTAACTGGGAAGGCAATTACTATCCCAGTCATACTTTCTCTGGGGCTGAAATGAAAGCCTGTTCCAGAGTCCATCTCAGGCCCCTCTCCCAGGGATACAGAGTGTCTAATTGTATTGTGTGCTACAAAGTATTTCAGTGTGGGGAGGATTGGGGAATGAGTGAGCAAAATCTGGCTGATAGAAGAAAAATTACCCAGGGCACACCATGGCATTCTTTATTACAAAACTGGATATCAGTGAGTAAATGATTTCTTTCAACAAGCACCAGGCCAATTTAAGCTTGCATTTTCTTACGTCTAACAGTTCATTGCCTCTGTGGATTTATTTGCTTTCACAGATAAGGAAACTGAGGCAATTAACTGAAGGCTTAAATTTTAGCCTAAATTTCTCAACTTTCTAATGATTTATAGTCTAAGAAATTAATTACAGTTAACATCTCCAAATGAACAAAGTTATTTAGTCATACAGCAATATTTTCTTTTGAAGGTAGCCAGGTTTGGAAATACATTGAAAGTAGTCTTTTCCAATCAAATCCTTGAAGAATTATATTTACTAGACAGATAAGTTATGCTAGATTGGGCTGGTTTGATATCAGCAGGGAGGGAAATTAGGTTTAATTGAGTCGGAAAGATGTTCAATAAATACAATAAATGAAATACAAAAATAACAAAATGAAAATACATTTGTCTGTATAGCAATGTGTTAGACTAGAAAGAATACTGCTGTGACACTGAGAAAAAACTATTAATTTATTAATAATCTCTTTAATAATAGAAGATTATTTAAGATTGAATATCAAATTCACTTAAAGAAGACCTGAGACATCAGGAAGAAAGTAACAGATACAGCTTTCAGGATACATGAAAAGGACATGAAATAAAGCAATTAAGACCAACTCTGAAATATTATATATATAATGTAGGTATATATGCACATATACATGTACCTAGACATAGCTGTATATGTGTATATAAATGTAACTTATTTTTAGCAAGAATTTGCAATGAATAAACTATTATATCAATGAGGAATCCCTGCACAACTACACATTAAGATATGTTTTCAAATGTTATGCTAAATCATCCTTGCTGTGCAGGCATAAGGCCAGATGGAAGCTTATGGCTGCTATGTCAATACCTACAGAACATTGATGTCTTCTTAGCTAATCCAAATAGAGGCATTCCATCTGCCATAAACACTAGGCCCAAAGGCCACATTTATAGATTGCACTAAAAAACTTAAAATTATTTTTACAGTGAAGGCATTTTTATAGGTTCTGGGGAAAAGGGAACTTGATATGTGTTCCAAAATACATATTCTCTTGTAATCATGAATGCCTTTTCACATATGCATGCATGGGAAAATAGTAAAATAACCCTAATATCATATTTTTATGAAGGCCAGCACTAAATTAACTATTTTGCCATTATTGTTTCCCTGGGGGTGAGATCTAGCTAACTCTCCTTAGCTTCTGCATCTTCAGTCTTCCCACTATGATTGGTTTTATTCTTTCTTCTTCTAACCAATTGATAGATTCCTTTTCCAAATGGGAGATACAGGGTATGCCTTTATTAACATGATGGAAGTTAGTGAAGGAAAAAACAATGGGACAGATAAAAATTTAGCATGCATTTTTGTTTCCTTTCGAAATGGGAGTTTCACAGTGCATAAAAATGCTGAGTAAATCTGCACCCAGGATTTTAGAAACTGTTAAAAAGTCAATATTTTTGAAGCCAAAAGCTGACTGTTAGCCACTAACTGTCCCAAATCCTACTTTGTTTTAATACCCACAGCCTTCAGAAGCGAGTAGGCACTGTTGCCCTGTGCAATTGTTGCCATTTGAAGTGAAGCCATTTCTAGAGGCACCACGTATCCAGCATCTGTCTGTGCAACAGAACATGATGGAAGGAAACCTCTTTCAGATTAGTATATGGAAACGCACGAGTAGGAGTCCTAGATCTTTGCTCGTATTTTTATAAGCATAATTTCCTACTTGTATAGTAGTTAAAAATATCAGACGAATTCTCTTGTAAAAAGGCAGATAAACAAGCATAATTAAAGTGAACGGAAAAGGATTAAAGAGGATTTCTGGAGGATCACGTATTATAAAAGGGTATCAGATACTAGATAACGTTCTTGTAGGATCATGTAGGACTTCACCAGTTGATTAAAGAAGGAATATCAACTCTGCTCTTTCCCTGCACCTAAATTTAAGGTTTGAGTCATTGATTCTTGGTGGGTTTGTTTGTAAGAATCAAATTAAATAATCCACTTGAAGTAATTTGAAAGCCTCAAGCACTACATAGAGATAACTTGGATGAAAAACAATTTGAAACATTATTAGTACCACATAAATGTAAGTCAGTCATGAGTATTCTCACTGTTCTCAGGATAAAATGATGGCAAGGGGAGGAGAGGAAACTGCCTCACCAGGCAAATCCCCCGAATCAGTCCTGGAGAGGATTAAGTCTGTAAAAAAATGACGCCAGACCTGGGACAAATTCTGTGGCAGTCATGTTGATTAACCTTCTCACCTACCCTGTTCTCCAAGAAAGTTTATCACCCAAAGCTGTTAAAACAAACAGCCTGGGTACCAAGTGACCTCAACCAACCTGGTGAAAGCTGATTAGTGTGGGCCTGTGATCAATCTCCAAAGATCTCAGGCAGATTAACCCTCCCAGAAATGTGGAATTAGGATACTAAAAATTAAGTGTCTCTATAATGGCATATCCTTAAATGAGCAGTCTTGTAGTCATAGCCAGAGTCAGAGTCATGGCTAGCCAATGCTACGTACAAAATGAAGTTCCGGGGAAGCAGTAAAAATCTAACTGCAGAGAGGTAAGAGAGGGAAAAAGGAGATAATACAGAAGGAAAGAGCCTGGCCACGTGGCTCCAAAAATCAGGGATGATGTAGCTTCAGTTCTTAACTTTCTATTTCCACTCTCGTTGTAGCATTTCTGAACTTCATTCTCTGCCTTGGAATTGTTTTCTTATAATAGCATCCTGTATGTTTTCTTATAATACAATCCTGTATGCATTTAAAATGATTTTTGACACAAATAAGTCATGTCCATAACAAATGCACACCCTTCTCTAATGCCCTTTGCACACGCAGTCTACACCACACTACAGTTGTGATAGGAGAGACAGAGAGAGAGAGAGACATACTAGAAGCCCAGGAAGTTCAGATAAGCCTCTGCCCATTGTTTTCCAAAGACAGAGGTACTTTTTTAATTATTAGAGAAATTCACATTTGGTCTCCAAACCCTGATTATGAGAGCACTCTGTGGGAGACTCATCTACTTCTGCTTGAAATTATATAAGCATAATGAATATATGTTTTAAAGGTATGAGATTTAATTTTCAAGCCAATCAATGATTGATTTGTGTTTCAAAATATTACTGAGGAAAAAATCTGTATTAAATTCAAGTTGAAAATGATACTTAAAGGCCTAACACCCGTATTTACATACACAGCATAGAGCATCTTTTATGTTGCCATCATGGGGAAAACAGAGTCTGGAAAAAAGCCAGAAGTGACGGTTCCACTATGGATAAAAACGGCCTCACTTCACAGAAGGCCAACTTTAGAGACCATTTGTTAGATTTCCCACAAGCCAATCCATTGAAAACACACATAAATACAAAAGATTTTACACTCTACATTTATTATATAATGTGAGTGCCCAACATTAATTCACTAAAATCTTTCTAAAACGATTCTTTGTTAAAGGGAAATATTCTGCTTAAAAAAAGATTTTTGTTTCCTTGAGATGTGATGTTCCTTCTTAAGCACTCCCAGCCTCCAATTCTACAACTTGTTCCTCCCACAGAGGTTGCATAAGAGGTTAATTGCTCAGAGGTAATAGATATTGGTCCATGTTTCTCTTCTTAGAGAAAAGCTGTCAAAATTTCCGAGCACAGAGATTTCCTTTTATTCTCTTTCTCTCCACTTGGTACAAAATGTAAGGATATGGACTGGTGCTTCTGTTCTGTAGTCTCAAATTTATCTTTAGGAGGGCTATGCCAATTAGCATAGTGGGGGAAAAAGATGGTGTGGACAGGGTCATGGTGGCTCTCACCTTAATGTCCTCCAACCTGCCTTTATTGGCAATTACTTTGATGTGTGGATAATCCATTTGCTAACTTGTTTTTCTTGTTTCTCAATTCTTTCCCCAAGTTCGCCAAAAAAGAGGGCACTTTTTATTTGGCCCTATGGACAGTCTAACAGTCTATAGCATAAAGCAAGGTATAATTTCTATATGATTTTGGAAAGGCAATTTTAGATTACAAATTAAAGTCTAGGAAATAAATTTGGCAATCCATAGAACTAAATAAATTACTGATTACCCATCAAGAATACCAACTACCCAATCTAACATGATTCCAAAATTATTTAAAGAATCAACAGAAACTTATGCATAATTATTTGAGATTAAGAAATGGATACTCCATAATATTTGGTGCAGTCAAACAAAAAGCCACATTTAAGTACAGAATTATGAATTCAATTAATAATTAAAGGATTATGCTCATAGGGAAGGTATATATAAAGCAGTAAATGGCTTTTTCAGGTGATTAAACATCTAACTGATGCTTCACACCCAAGAAAAAAGAAAGTTTATTGTGACTATATTCCTTAGCCTGAATAATATTCCTCTAACACAATAAGAACATAATTCAATGAAACTAAAACAGCAAAAGAGCGAGTGAAGTTCCTTTTGCTCATGAATCTCTGAATGGCTGGCCTGGCTGCTTTCTTCAAGTGACCAGGGGCGTCACAGCAACAGCAAGGAAGAGGTCAGGTGAAGAATGAAGTGAGGGCAGGTATGAAAATGGAATAATTATGAGAGGCTGGATTAAAAAACTGAATAATTTTCACTCAAAGTGACTGTATAGAAAGTCAGTGATATAATTAGACGTTTTAAAGCCAATAAGAATTTCAGGGTCATTTGTAGAGTGGGAGAATGTTTGGATTTTATAAGCTAATATTGGCTGAACCCTTCTCTTGACATAGTGCTGTAATTATTCTCCCATAAGCCTTCACAGGATGCAAATTGGACAGTATACAAGGAATTACTGATGAATGTGAATATGCTGCTTGGTGATGAAATGTTTTCATGGAAACAGAATGAAGCAAATGGAAAAGGTAGTCTCATAACTTTGAATAGATATATCTGAAGATAATGTGCATACTACAAAAGATTTGAAAAGGGATGTTTTGGTTATGTGATCATCAAGGGTCATTCATAGTAGATTTTTCAAGAAGCTCTTTTTATTGTGACATGGAAGGAAATTGTATAGAACAAACAATAAATGCACATTACAGCTATTCAAGGCAGTACAGATGGTGAATAAATGAGCTCTATTCATTTGAAGACTTTGATTTTTAAAAATCTATGAAGTTGGAAATGTATAGTTCACTTAATAAAGACCCTTTTATATATAATGAAATTCAACATCGAACTTCTTTAAGTTTCAATAATAGTCTTTTGTTAAAAGTTGTGCTTAATTTTACTACAAGTTTCTTGGAAAACACCTAAATATTCTCAGAAAAATTAGTGGAGATATGTAGGTTTAAACATTGCTATTTGGTCATATTTGGTTCACCATCCTTGCTTTACTATTGCTTCCTAATCCTCTGTGCATTCTGTTCTCACAGCCAGTTGAACCCGTAATTTCACAATTCTCATGTGATGTGGCTCTAAGGAACACGGCTACACTCAGAGCAAGGAAAGGGTATTGCATTTGGAACCTTCCTGACATGTTCAAGAATTAAAATGAGTTTTCTACATGGGCCCAAACCCTGTGTACTTCCAAAGAAATACAAATACGAATCATTGTGCAGAAGACTGTACATTTTCTACATTTAAGGTTTACATCACAAAATAATTAAATTATTTTTCATTTAATATACCTCTTTAGTAATGCATTCTATCAACTTCTGACATATATCCCAGCTCCAGCCACTCTCCTTTTCAGAGTTTTTCCTGTTACCTTAGTGAGAGAACAATATTGTCAGTTAAAAAAGATGGAACCCTAGGAGATATCACCAATACCTGAAGAGTCTTATCAGGGTAGCCCAGGAGGTAAGAGCTTGGTCTTTCCAATCAGACAAACCTACAGTTCTTGACTCTAGTCCTTTCAAGATGAATGACCTTGGAGAATTTAATCTTTCTTGGCCTGTGAGGATTGTTGTGGGAATTAAATGAGATGTCAATAAATACTTAATCAGAATGCACAGCTACCCCTCTTAGCTTCTATATGCTCTCCAAGGGGAATGCTAGACTCACTATTAAAGAGTGGCCAATCAATCACTATGACTGTATTCACACTTATCTCTCATTCTCTTGTCAAGTGTGTTTTGTTCAATTTGATTCTAATGATGAAATATCAAAGATTTATTATTTTATTTTTAATAAAAATGTGGAGAGATCTCAAGGTATAGGTATATGAAATTCACTTTCAAAATGCTAATTTGATTGGGAATGAGAGGGGTTGATTTACAACCACTATACTGAGAGCTGCCCACTGTCCTAATCTCCCTGTGGATGAGTATCTCATAATATATGTAAATATCATTGTTTGTGTATATTGGATTGAAAAGATTGAAGGACACCTTTCCAAAGGATTGCCTTTTAGCTTCCAAGTTTTTAAAATTACGGAAAATATGAGAAGAATATTTCAGCAGAGGAAGTAATACAAAGAAAACCCAAAAGTAGGCTTAAGAGCAACTATTTGGAAGTCCAGAATGTCAACTCACTCTATTAATTGCGTTTTACTGTTTTCACATAAATCTGTATTTTGAAATATTCTGGAACATAGGAGGAAGTTTAAGAGAATTGAATATGTCGGGTTATATGGTACACTAGAGAAGCACCATATGTTCATTCAACAAATGTTTGTTGGGTACCTTCTATGAGCCAGGCACTGTTCTATTCTGGATGCTAGTGTTGAAGCATAAACAAAACAGACAAGCCTGTCTCTGCTCTTGGAGCATATATTTGGGTGTATGTGTATGTGTGTGTACACGCTCACCGGACAGAAAAGACGGCATTTCAAATGAGAAGGGAAAAGACAGATTATTGAACAAATGATACTAGAAAAACTGGGTAGCAACTTAGAATAAAACAAACTGGAATTGAAACCTCATATCTTACAAACAAACATCACAGAAATAAACACACACATACACACAAATCCAGATGGATCAAAGATATGAGCAAATAAATCAAAATGTAACCAGGCTGACAAAAATTCTGGGAGGAAATTATAATGATTTTAGAAAAAGAACGTCTTCTGTAAGTATGAAAGAGTATGCAGAAACCGTAAAGTTAAAGATTATTTATTCTACATAAATTTTTTTAAAAAAATTTCTGCATTGTAAAACCCAAAGTGAAAACATAAAGCAAATATCTAGTCTTCTTAATATGTAAAAATCACCTTGAAATCAACAGAAATAAGACGAAGAACACAGAGAAAATTAGAACAAGAATAAAAATATAATAGTTCAAGAGCAATTGAGTAGCTTATTGATACATACGTTATCAGAATTGCTAGAGTGGAAACCTATCAATAAAAAATAAAAAACTCAAAATATTTTTTATTCTATATTTGAATTCTGATTGGCTTATGTTGCCTTTACTCTTTGATAAAAATAAGATAGTTTATAAAAGGAAATACTGATTATTATTGAGGATTTTGTACACTGGTTAAATATTTAATTTTAAATTATTTTTTGATGTAGTGTTTAGTTAAAATTATAAACAACGTAGCCATTGAACTTAGAATAAATATCTAATTTGGCTTCATTTTTCAAATATTGCTTTTTAAAAACAAATTTTATATTCACAAACTATTTGATTAAATAAAATAAGTAATATCTATAAATAAGGAAAATCTTCAGTGTTAAAACATATTAATACCCTCCTCTTTGGTTATAAGTTATTAACATAGCACATACTTACTTTTCTATACATGAAAATATGAAGAAAATACCAAGATTACAGGAAGCCATTTTCAAGTAGTCAAACACAAAAGGAACATTTTACTTGGTTGCATCACATCTCAAATAATTGTGATGGCCAGAGTACCTCTTTATCTTCAAAGACAACAAAATAGCATTACTGGGTTATTACTGTTTAGTATTTCTTAGTTCATTTTTCTAATGTGCATTTTATTTATCTAATTATAATAATTAATATAACTCAAGTGAGAATTCCAGTGATTCTCATCATTATTAATTTTATAATGTTTTGTGTGAATGCAGAGCTTTAAAAATCATAAAGACTACAAAGTTACTTGAACAAAATGTTTACAATTGAGAGATACACAATGTATTAAACAATATGTCAAACACCAAGGCACTTCTTACAAGAAACTTCAAATCACATTTTATGAGCCATTTAGCAAAATTTGAAGGAAATAATGTGTATTGCAATATTTCAAAAGTGAAAACTCAGACTTATCAAAATCTGTAGATGTTTGTCCTACATTTTATTATATTTCACATAATGCTTTACATAAGCAACTTTGCAAATAATTAAAGTCCACAAGCCTCAGGGAATATTTGGGATTCTTTCTATTTCAAGTGATGAAAGCTCAATGCAAACTATCTTAAGAAAATTTAAAAAAAAAACAAAAACAAGAAAAGGAATGTACTTAGCATAATGCCTTCAGAAAGGGTTGGATTCAGGAGCTAAAACTATGTCATCAGTGCTTATTATAGCTCTCTCCATATTACAATTTGGCAGACATTTTCCACATCATGGTCCACAGCAGTTCCACGTGCTACTCTACCAGCTTTCGGCTTCCAGTCCACAAGTAAGACGGAAGACAATTTCTGAAAATAAATATTGTCACTAGTCCATCCAGTTTAACTCATGATATATTAGGCCTGTCTGACCTTCGAAGTCAAACTGAAGCTCATCCACCTGGACAGGGGAAGGAGTGGTTTCTCATGAATAAGATGAGCTACTGCTTTCGAAAGAAAAACAAATGAATGTGGGTGGGACAGGCAAATTTCTTCCCTTCATATCGGTATAATTCTCATTACTGTATTGCTTTATGCTTCCTATTCTTTTGTGTCTGTTTTCTTTGTCAAACTCATCTATTCTCTGCAATCCCTGCTTAATATTATCACGTTGCTTTCCCAGGTTATTAGGAAAGGGGCTTAATTGCTCTTCCTGACTCCATTCTTGTTTTCTCTTACCTATAAGCTCCTCACTAGACCTGGAGTGATCAAGTTAAAGCACAGACCTAACCATGTCACTACCAATAATTCAAATGCAATAGATATCCCTCCTTATGTCTCAAATCCTTGAGCCATCCATTCTACCCATTACTTCACTACTCAGTCTCAAAAGATAATCATGACGTAAGAACAAAATACACAAAAATAAGTTATTTGCAAAATGACTCCTTCTCTGAGAATAACTAAATACAAATCTGATGTGGGGCTGAATGGGGATGGGGCTGAATCATTTTTCCTCATTATAAAGTTGCAGTGCAACTAAGTCGAATATTTGCACAAACATTAATTTACAGGTATATTAGGATAAGACACTTCATGGGACTCAAACCAAATTCTCTAAAGTGTAGCCTTGAATATTGATTTTTTTGACTATTGATTATAGTGTGTAAGTACCTTAAAGTTTTTTTGCTGTTATAAATGAGATTAAGCTATTATAAATTTATATATCTGCCACCACATTTTCTATTCATACCAAAAAAATCTATGCTACCATTGTTTAATAATGTTGGCTTATAAGCTCAAGAACATTTCTCTACAAAATAAAACTATAATATTAATATATTCCATTGGGCAGTTTTGAATTTTCAAAGTGCTTCAAGCATTATAATTATACTTTTCTTTTTGACCTAGAAACACAAAGGCAGCATCTATACTTACTTTGTAATAAGTACATTTAAAAACTGAACTTAATGAATGCCTAGTGATGTTGGGCAACATTAATTTAGTTTTATTAACATGGGTCAGTGTGTGCCTAATCTGTTAGCATACACTAAAGAGATCAAAAAATGCAAAACTATGGTCAATGAGATTATGCAGAGCCCATATTATCACATTATAGTTTATCTTAATTTTATTTTACTTAAAAAGAGTAAATATGAAATGCATAATACCTGGTAAATCCTGAGTTAGAAATAATAGAATGCATAACATAAAATATATGTTTAGGGAACTTGTAAAACAAATTCTTTAGTGTTTTTACCTCTTATAGAGATCATGATAAAAATAATTATTTTTCTCATGCTATCTTGACTTTGTTTACATCTTTATTATTTAGCATACAGGTTAGAGTAATAATTAAGAGCATGAGTTCTGAAATAGCTGGTTTCAAATACTGGCTACCGCTAGCTTCATGCTCTGAAAATTACTTAATCTCTTTGTGCCTCCATTTCTGCACTGGTAGAATAGGGAGCGTAGTAGTACATACTGTACAAGGTTAGTGGCAAGTTTATGTGGCATAATACTAGGAAAGTACTTAGACATTATTGTGCATGCAGAACACATTCTGTACATACTAAATACTATTTTATTTGTGCAGCTCACCTGATATGGGAAGGGACTTCTCAGACTCCAGATAATATCAACCAGAATTAGCAAATAAAGGCAGAGGTATAGTTTCCATTTAAGCTGGTACATAGCATTACTCTCAGAAGTAATATTTAATATAGTAAGATGCATTGAGAAAAATAGTAGTATATAGTGTCACTGTGGATTATCTAAGGGACAACACATTATTCGAAGTGTTATGAATTCATAGAGCACATTGGATACACATACTCCAATATATACTCTTCTATGTGTTCTAGATATCCTCTTCAGTTCTCAGAACAGAGGTAAAGGGATAGACTTTAGGAAGGAGGTTAGAGAAATCCTGTTTATAGCAAGAGGCAGAGAGCAAGGATTTGTGTAGCTGTGATAGTAAGTTGATAAAGGTTTATCTTGTGGCTCAGTTCCATGGTAAACTTCTCGAGAGTCAGGTGTTGGCTGTGTCTTCAATGTCATTCTCCTTTCTCAACAATTATAGTTATTTAACTCTGCACAAATAATCTGTTGTTTTTGGAAATTTGTATTACTTTGGGTCATAGAAGAAACCAATAACTATAAATTAATAAGACTTTTCTATAACTCATAAATGTCTTCCACTCTGATGGAGCTCCTGAAAAAGAACAGAATTTATCCCTCTAACTCATTATCAACACAAAAGCAAGCACTCAGCTCAACTTGGGGAAGAAAGCAATACTACAAAGCTCACTTTTAGGTAGAAATCAGCAACAGGTATTATTTGTAAGCTATGAAGATCTATGTAGCAGCAAATCATAGATTAGAATAATACTTGAATGTTATTTGAATTCTATCTCTATTCATTGGAATCAATTCTTGATTTTCATTATTATTCTCTATTTTTAAGTACAGTGTTTTAAAATGTCCACATAATCTTTGAAATACTTTGTTTAGTTTGGGAAGGTAGAAATGCTTTTAAAATAAAACACAAATAGCTTGGCAGATTTCACAAGAATATTTACTGCTAAAAGATCTATTTTCAGAAAGTATTAGCTTTGTAATTTCTTTCAGATTAAAATAAAACATAATCATGTAAGGCAGAATTTTTCATACTTAAAATTGTCTCTTTGTTTCATATTAGACTCTCATTTTCTCTTCTATATTCTGTTTTTACTTCAGTTTCATCCAGGAGCATTTCCATCCTTTATTAAGCAATGATGACACATCATGTAATCCTTCTACATAAGCCTGTTGTGCATACTGTCAATGCAAATTTGTGAGTACAAATAAGAAGTTAAAATTTTTAAGAAAACAACATGACTCTACTCCCCATCAGCCTAACCAGCAGGAAGATGATGAAATAAGGCTGCTAACTCAGATAAAGCAAAGAGAGGTAAAAGTGAAGTCACTTGGATATTCCAAAGGTGTCCTTTTGTAAGGTTAAAGATAGGGGACAGTTTTTATGCCATTTGGTAAGGTTCTTGTGAGAAAAGGATTTCAGTGATGCATCAAGTATAGGCCAAAGCACTACTGACAGAGATAAAGTATGGCACTGCCAGCTCCAGGGACCTTGGAATGAATATTACTAGGTAATTCTTGAGTCCCAAGCTCACTGAGTCTAGGTTTGCTTATCTTTAAGTTGGAGATAATATCTACCTGTGGTTAATTACATTTTCCAAAAATGTCCACAGCAATATTTCAGGTCCCACATGCTCTTCTAAAATCTTGCTTCCAATAAAGAGATCATCTATCTACCCTCCTCTTGAATCTGGACAGCAGTTTCTGATTGACTGTACACTTGAATCTTGAGGCTAGGTCATAAATGGTGATATAGCTTTCACCTGGCTCTCTCCTTTGGGGATGTGAATCTTTGACTGTCTGAGCCAAGGTATAACAAGTCTAGTTCCTCTGAGTCCATCAAGCAAGAGAAACCATGTGGAAAGACCACCTGAAACTACTTAGATCTTCCCAGACAAGACACCAGATACGAGAATGAAGAAATAAACCTTCAAACCACCATCTTATCACAACCTTATGAGAGACTCTAAGCCAGACCACCCAGCCAAGCAGATCTTGAATTTCTGACCCATCAGTTCCATAAGAGATATTAAAGAATTATTATTGTGTTAAGACACTAAGTTGTGTGGTAATTTGTTATACAGCAATAGATAACTATAATAATACACTGCTATTTAGTTAATTTGGGAAGATGAGAAAACTTGATCAGAGTAGCTTCCCTATAGCAGATGTCTTATTAAAATAATTACATATGCTGTCTTCATTTATGGTGTAGCCTTCCATTCTCTGTCTCCAATAATTTCTAATAATAATGACGATTTTTAAAAAGAAAAACATTATCTTATGTAATAAATTTTTGAAATTCTCTTCCATGCATAACTTTTATAAAGAATAAAAGATCTGGTGAGGAAAGCTACAGACCATTGTCTGGTGCCCTTTCCTTTAAGTATACCTGGAAAACTGAACTGGATGAATAAATAATACCTCCATGTCTATTTATTTTCTCATTGATTATTCCTAATATTCTAAATCTACATAGCAAGTGTTTTGTTGTTATTGTTGGGGTGAGGCGTATTACAATTATGGCAACACAACTAACCACATTTAATTAGGGTATTCTAAATAGTATAAAATTATACATCATAGCATTTTATAATTAAATCAGTAATCATTTTTTGGCATAATGGACCATATATGGGATGCATAAATTACAAGATTATATAGCCAGTGGAATGATATTACTTATGGTCAGAGAACCTTGAAAGAGTATGGTGACTTGTACAAGAGCTTAGCCTTTAGAGGAAATGCAAACCTTGCTCAGTGGCCATGTCAAACAGACCTAAGGCCAACTGAAACTGTTCCACATAAGAAAAGAATAAGAGCTTTTGCTCTTGAGATGAGGAAACCGAAATTTTGAGGAAGAGAGAGGGATCGCCAAGCAACATGACAGAATGACCCAAGACAAAAACAAACATGCCAATGTTTAAACTTCAGCATTACATTGTTTGCATGTGTGCTATGCTATCTTCTTCTATCTCAACAAACATCAGTCAAGTTTTTTATATATTCCAAATGCCATCCAGGTGGTTTCTCAATTTCAGGCACTGAAACAGATGTGAACATGATGCCATCTCTAGAACAAAGATGGAAAGGGGAAAACATCCTCCTGCCTCTTAAATGCTATTTAGTTGCTTAGCCCCAATGGAATTTTTCCCTATGTACTCTTTGGGAATAATGAGTTGATAGTTGAGCAATGTTGAAAAATTTGGCATTCTGGATATTTTTATTAGTAACAATACTATCTTCCCAGCTGCTAATGATAGGGACAGTGTAGTGATTAAGGCTAAAGCATTGCATACTTCACCTCAACTTAATATCTCCTTCCAAATTAAGTTAGAGTGGTATTCTTCCCACCCCCACAAACATGGCTATTACTGATTCAAATTAAGAATTTGCAACCCCAAGATGAGTTGGTACATACACTCAATGATTGCTGTAAAGTCAAATGATTTGAGTGGGCAAGGTAGCCATATTGATTAAAGTCTTCAGTAAAGTACAGTGTTGGACTATAGTCTGTCTCATGGGCATGAAAATCCATGTTTTACTTGTGTTATCACAGTTTAATACTGTTGGAAGGACTTTATAGCTTTGCATTTTAAGGGCTACTTGATGGCATACTTGGGACTACAATTTTAAACAGCATGCAGAGCTAACATTTTTGCTTTGAAATTAGATACACGCACAACCAGGTGCTAGCTCAGCAATGAACTAGTTAGGTGACTTTGATCAAGTTATTTAACCTCTCTCAGCCTTGCTTTTCTCCTCTGTCAAATGTAGATAATAATAGTACCTGTCCGTGGAGTCGTGATGAGGGTTAAATGGTATGATACGTACTCACGATCAAAGTAAGAACTCATTCCTTCTCCACTCCCACTGCTTCACTTGACCAGCCTTTAAAAAAAAAAAAAAAAAACCAAAGAACTCAATAAATATACCCTCTTAATCCTGTATGTGTTCTTTTAAGTTATTATATATATCCATAGTAATATAATATCAGAGCATGAAGCCAATTTCTCCTAGTGACTAATACAGACAACTGTAACTTGTTAGGGAAAGATAAAGGCAGGCATTCCATTTTGGTGTTGCCCCACCCTTAATCCTATCCTGAGCAACTACTACACCTGGGGGAAGGAGGGCATGCTTGATCAATCTGGGAATTCCCCAGCCCAGGAATAATAGTATTTAGAAAGTGACCTAGAGTAACCTAAGGGTAATTATTATGCCATTAGTTTGGATCTGCGTTGTGGTTCACCCCCCACCAGGTGGGCTTTCTTAGAGTTTGTTCCTATATGCAGACAGAATTTTGAGGACACCTGTTGATCATTCCTTAACAACCCACACCTCCCCAAAGCCTTCCTCCAGACTGGGCTAATTAAAGGAAACAATCCGATAAGTCAGAGAGAGCGGATCAGTCAGTGAGTTGTTCTGTCTCTCTACACTTGCAGAGAGCTGATTGTGTGAAACTGCTTCCTTCCTGAGGTTACTCCATGGCATTGGCCCTGCTGGTGACTTTTCCAAGGAGTCAGAGGACCGGGATAATAGTCTGGACTTGACACTTTGGTGTTTCTGGTCATTCTTCAGCCAAAAGCACACCAAGAACCAAGGGCAGGCCGGGTGTGTTGGCTCAGGCCTGTGGTCCTAACACTCTAGGAGTCTGAGGCAGGAGGATCGTTTAAGCTCAGGAGTTCAAGACCAGCCTGAGCAATGGCGAGACCCTGACTCTACTAAAAATAGAAAAAATGGCCAAGTGTGGTGGCACATACCTGTAGTCCCAGATACTGGGGAGGCTGAGGCAGGAGGATCGTTTCGGTCCAGGAGTTTGAGGTTGCTGTGAGCTAGGCTGATGTCATGGCACTCTAGGCCAAGCAACAGAGTGAAATTCTGTCTCAAATAAAAAAAAGTACTAAGGGCAGACCGCAAACTGACAAAGTGACTTTACCAAGATGACTCATATAGTTAGTGGTAAAATCAGAACAGGAACCTATAGCCTGGGTTCAATTCCCTCATTACACCATGCTGCCACCATTGCCATAGTGACTAATTTCAAAAGATTAAAATAAAAGAGTAATGTTGCTCAAATATTTCAGTTTAAAGCACACTAATATGCAGTCACACTAATATGCAGTCACGACATCTTGATATTATTCCCAGGGATGCACCTGCATTATCTCACTTGCATTATCTTTTTCCTGCCCTTCTTTGTGATGGTTGTGCTTTCGTTCATGCATCTGTGGTATACGCATCTGTGGAACACTTGCTCACCTGTCATTCCTCCATGATTGGCTCAGCCCACTGGAGTTCAGCTCACTGGAGTCCTACATACTAGCTTCAGGCAGAATGGCTACACTCCAACAATTTCCTGGAGGTGGTTGCACATCACCCTCTAAGATAAAGGAGAATGCACAATGCATCACAGAGGACTCCGATTCATAATTAAAATGCAATGTTAAAGGTTATTCTGCATCACCGTCTTGTTCAGGTGCTGACACTGCACCTACTTTGTAGAACTTGAGCTGGCATGCTAGATTGAAATACCACAGGGTGTCCCAAAAGTCGCCTTACATAGGGGAAAATGGGAAATGGTAGCTACGCATACCTTGATTTACAAAATATTCCAATATTTTTCCTAAAGGAAAAATTTTGTAGTGACTATTTTGTAAATCAAGGTACACGTAGCTACCATTCCCCATTTTCCCCTATGTACAGCAACTTTTGGGACACCCTGCAGTTGAGAAATAGGTACAGCAATAGTTGAGGAAAATATTTGCAAATCTCATTGGGTTTAAAACACACACACACACACACACACACACACACACACACACACACAAAACAAACAAAAAAATCCTTTTTTTCTGATTAGTGCGTAAGCCTACTATTTTCAGCTACACATTTTGCTTTTCTTGGGCTTGCTTTATGGTGGGGTCAGTTCATTTGCTGACCTCTGTCTTCTTCACCCTGAATATTTCATCTTCAGTGCTAGACTGATTTTCAGAAAGATCCAAAATATAGAGCAGAGTTTAAAAGGCAAAGAGCCAAGGATCCTTGGGGAGTTTTGAGTAGGACAGTCAAGTAACAAGGGCACTGGAAGCTACAATTAAGTAGACTTGAGGAACTGCAAATAGTTGATGTGAATAGTAGCCTCAGTGTGTTATCAGTCTTAGAATTGTGGCTGCAAAGCACTGAAGATTTTTCCACAGGTGATTTTTCTACCTCACAGAGTTATGTGGTTCATGTGTCTTATTCCTTCTTATAATGTTCTTTCATTATAATACTATAATGTCCCTGGTGCTTACTACATATAAAAGGATATAGGTGATGCTTCTAAACCAAGAGGTGGGCTCCTATTATATAACCTCAGTGCTTAAAGTGACTAATTGCGTATTTCTTATCTCTAATTTATTCCTTGGTTTATTCATCAATTATTTACCATTTACGGAGCAAAGCAAAAAAATGGAAATACCTTTATATCCTTATTGTATAGAGCTAGTGATACCATATGATTCATTACCAATATCATATCTCACAGATATCCATTCTAAGAACCTCCCACACAAGAGTCTACATAAAGAGTGAAGTCTGTTGCTGGCTACAGTGTCAAAATCCTCAAGAGAATGAACACGGACAATGATGGTCATTGATAGCTTTTTATGATATGCCAGTCTTGTTATACCAAAAAAGAATTTGGACATAATAGTCATGGTCAAAGAATTTTAATTTTAAAGAAAGTTTTCCCATTTTAGCAAATGGCGCCAAACTTCACCATGTTTCCCTAGCCAAAGAGTGAGAAGTCAATCTTGGTTCCTCTGTTATATCACCCATCAAATTCTTAAAGTCTTTACAGTTTAATTACAAAACATATTCTGAATCAATCAGTCTCTCTCTCTCTCTCTCTCTCTCTCTCTCTCTCTCTCTCTCTCTCTCTCTTTCTCTCTCTCTCTCTCACTGTCTGCACTGCTGATGTGCATTAAAATCCATGCTTTTAATCATGGCTTTCTTGCTTTTGGGTATTTGGCCCCTGCCTTGCTCTCTGACTCTATCTAATACTTGTCCTGACCATACTGGGCTTTTTTATCTTCTTGGAAAACTTGACATCTTTCTTGCCTAGTAGTTCTCATCATTTCTATATCTCTGTATGGCTGGTTCCTCCACCCACATAGGTCTCTTCTCAAAGGTATCTTCTTAAGATACCTACTCCGGCCTTCTTTTCTAAGATACGCATTGCTTAATGATGGGGATATATTCTGAGAAATGTGCTGTTAGGCGATTTTGTCATTGTGTGAAAATAATACAGTGTACTTATACAAATCTAGATGGTGTAGTCTACCTATTACACAGCTAAGCTCTATGGTATAGCCTATCACTCCTAGGCTACAAATGACATGCTACTGTATTGAATACTGTAAGCAACTCTAACACAATGGTATTTGTGTATCTAAACACAGAAAAGGTACAGTAAAAATATGGAATTATAATCTTATGGGACCACCATCATATATGTGGTCCCTCATTGACAGAAATGTTATGTGGTGCTTGACTATAATTCATCCCAAGTAATTTCATGTCACTGTTTTACTTTTGCCATTGCATTCATCATCTGCCCTTATCTTACTTATTTTACTTGGTTATTATCTGCCTCTGACATCTAGAGCGTAACCTTCCTGAGAGCAGGGAGTCTGTCCTGTTTGCTTGCTTGGGACTGTCCATAGGATAAATATTTTTTGAATGAGTGAAAGGGACATATGAGATGAGATGTAATAAGAAACGTAGGCATTACATGAAAAAATGTGAATAAAAATTCAGGAAAGTACAATGAAATGTTTATTAAGGAAATAAAATTTGGTCGCAAGCATTAACAAAAGACAGGGTTAGTTGAGCTTGGTTTCTTGATGAGACTTGTGAAATGCAAATATATTTGAGAATGCAAACACATTTTTAATAATTAATGATCATTAACATCCTCTAATCAAGGCAGAACTTGCTACTCAAACAAATAATTATCTTTCAGAATTGAAAGGTAAATAGGAAGATAATTCATATCTTTGTTTATTTTTCTCTCTATTGTGTTTTCAAACAGGAATGAATGCTCCCTAAGTGAATGACTATGCAAATAGATGCACCTATCTGCAAATAAACTAAAGGGACTTATAAAATGTCAAGTGACATTTGGAAGCATTCTACAACATGGGCACTGTTACCCCACATTTCAAAATAGCCTAAATTGTATATTTGTTCTCTCTGTTTTTCCTATTCATGGAAGCCATCTTCTAACCTGAAATTCACAAGTACTGACTCAATGGAGAGAACCTAGCATTTGCCTCCCATTTTCATCATGTTGGATATCTTACTTAGTTTTAAACAACCTCTAATATTCATACATGCTCTCTATTTGAGCAGAATCATTAAGCCAAATGTTGGTAGATCTGGGAGGCAGCCTGTTGCAGGAGAAGACTGTACCTTACAGGGTCAAACAGACTTTGATTCCTAAGTCTGCCACTTACTGGCTGTGTGACTGGGCTATTTCACTTCTGCAAGCCTTAGTTTCTCACCTATGAAATAGTAACAAATCTCACAAGATTTTTGTAAAAATTAAATTAGATGGTGGGCTGTAGAGGTGCCTAACACCATGTCTGGCACACTATCCTTTCCATCCCTCTTTCAGGCTCGGTTCTAACACTTACTAGCAACGGGCCCTTGCTAATTCACTCATCAGGGTCTTACTTTTCCACTTTCAAATGAGAGCATAATAACATTCATGTTCTTAAAAGAATTGATTAGGTCAAAAAAGTCTAAGATATGTACAAATGATCAGCCTGATCACTCATATGGGAATGATGTTTGCTTCAGCATCTTTGATAACCCCTTTTACATTAATTTCTCTGTTTTCTTTTACTTCATCTCTGCTTTCCTGTGGGTAAGTGATAAAATGAAATATGACTTTCTTGATAAAGCCACCTCTTTCTCTCAGATGTGTTGAGTGCTAAGTTTGAAGCTCAACTTCCACAGTGCATTATATGCTGTGGGAAGCAATGGTGGTCATTTTGGTAATGTCCTTAAGGAGACATATAAATTAAATTTTCTACATGTAACAGTTTATTTGCATTGTAAAAGGCAATTTGGGAAACAGAGCACTTCCATACCATAAAAACTCTGGTTTTCCTTCAGGTTTCAGCCCACTTACCTACTCCTACATGAGGACTCAGGAACTAGACAGATAGCAAACAATGTTCCCTCCTCATTTAAAAATCCACTCTTTTTAGTTTCACTTCTGCAATATACTAAAGCCCAACTTTACTTGATTCTTTTTATATTTTGTCATGTAAGAATAAAACATAGATAAATAAATACACAGTTGAAAATGCATTTGTATTTTAATCGAGAACTGTGTGCTCGGGAATTATCGCTCATGCAAACAGAGATAGTCATCAATCATAAGTGCTTCTTTGTACCTGCAACAACTTATTACAGAGAAAAGAAGTATTTCTGGATTCTGAGAAATTTGCTGTCAGAAATACTGCATGGAACTCCTTTCCTTTTTTAATTTCCTGCTAGCCTCTGAAAGGAGAAATGAAGTAGGAGGGATGGTTTTTTCCTTTGCTGTGACCTGAAAATAGACAGGAACAGATATTAATCTGTAACACTGCCATTTAAATCAATATTCTGGAAATTTTAGTCATTATTCTTATTCTTTAGTATTAAAAATCACAGTAATGGGCATTATACTTTACAGTTTCCTAATGTTTATATGTATATAAGTACAGATAGGTTTGTGTATATTTATAATTTGCTTTGTATAAAATCTCTATTATATTTTAATTGTGACTCAGAGGGAGTAAGCCAGTTTGGATGGGAACCCAGGGCTTCTGTCTGTATATCCTACATCATTACCGTATTTTAAAATCTAATTGATGTTGAAAAAATCAGATTGAGTTGAAATAATAAGAATTTGAGGGATTTGAATAATAGTCTCTTTTTATGTATACATACATACATACATATGTGTACACACACACACATATATAGCACAAGAGAATTTTTTTTACATCTAGTAATCAAGATCTTGGTTTGCAATTTTTAAACAATAGTTTTAGTATTCAACACAGATTTACTTTTAACCTCCATTTTCCATATTCAAATGGTCAACTTTGAGAAATGTGCAACAATTTAAATCCCCAATCAGCATAAACCAGACTAAAGCTCACCTGCGAATGCTCCGTAAATGTTCTCAAATCTTTCCACGTGCTTTCATTTTTTTTGTTTCAAATAATATGTAAACTTCCTCATGGTGGGAACCATATCTCCTTCTTTTAATCATTCCTCATAAATATTGAAGGAAAAAAACTACGGTGAGATCTTAGTAAAGCCTAGCCGTTTGAATCTCATTGTGTAGGTTTTTAATCTCGCAAACACATCAGTTAATTGCCTCTGAGTTCTCTTCGTACTTTAAACTACTAAGTCAACAACTAAGCAAAAGAGCATTTCAACAGTAGCCTGATCTTAGATAGGAGCAATGCCTACATCTGCATCATCCAGAACATGCCTAGCCTCAACTGATGAGCACTAAGCAATTTTGCATCCTCCAGTATTTGCATGGAAGACATCGTACAAATGCCCGGTCCTACAGCCTTTAGGATAGTGAATGCCTTCTAAGGGTTAAAAGTATAATATTAGAGTTAGGGAAACCTAGATTCATATTCAAACTTCCCTCTGGGAACTTCAGAAATTTACTTCAACCATTTAATCCTCAGTCTGTTCATCCATAGAATGGAAATAATAATATAACCTACCTCATTGAATATGTTTGATAAGGATTATAAATTAATATATGCTGAACGTATTAATCATCAGGGAAATGAAAATTGAAACCACAATGAGATATCACCACACATGTGTTAGAATGGTAATTACCAAAAAGATAAGTGTGGAGAGGAGGTGTTGGTGGGAATGCAAATTGGTATGTCCATTATGGAAAACATTATGGAGGTTCTTAAAAAAATTAAAAATAATGCTACCATATGATCCAGAAGGCCAACTTCTGGGGGATATGTACACAAAGGAAATGAAATCAGTATATCATAGAGATATCTGCACTTCCATGTTTATGGCAGTATTATTCACAATAGTCAAGGTATGAAATCAACCTAAGTGTCTATGGACAGAGGAATGGATAACAAAAATGTAATGTACATATGTAATGGAATGCCATTTAGCCTTAAAAAAATAAGAAGGAAATCTTGTCATTTGCAACATGAATGAACCTAGAAGACATGTTAAATGAAATAAGCCAGGAACAAAAAGACAAATAACCGCGTGATCTCAGTTATACGTGAAATCCAAAAAGTTGAACTCACAGAAGCAGACAGAAGAATGGTGATTGCCAGGGGTGGGAAATGGGGAGATTTTGGTCAAAGAGTACAGTATTTTAGTTAGAGAGGATACGTGATTTCTAGGGATCTATCGTACAGCATGGTGACTATAGTTAATAATGTATTGCACACTTGAAAATTGTTGAGAATAAATCATAAATGTTTTCACCACAAAAAATAAGTATTGAGGTGACAAATGTGTTAATTAGCCTGATTTAATCATTTCACAATGTATGCATACTACATCAAAACATCACGTGGTGCATCATAAATATATACAATATTTTTATTTGTCATTATACCCTAGTAAAACTGGGGAAAAATTAAAAACAAATAAATTAATATATGTATACAACACTTTAACAAGTATCTTCACATGGTTACTCTTCATGTGATACTATTATACTTAGTAATCATAGCTTAATCATATTATTTATGCTTCCTTTGATACTGTTCACTTTTTGCCCACTGTTCATTCAACAAATATTCATTGGGTGCCAACTATGTAAGAAGCATAGGTGCACAAAAGCACACACCTCTGTTCTCATGTGATTTTGTAATTACTCTATTTTTGTGAATATACAATGAGATTCAAACGGCTAGGTTTTACTAAGATCTCACTGTAGTTTTTTTCTTTCGATATTTATGAGGAATGATTAAAAGAAGGAGATATGGTTCCCACCATGAGGAAGTTTATATATTATTTGAAATTAAAAAAATGAAAGCACTTGGAAAGAGTTGAGAACATTTAAAGAGCATTTTTCATTATGTATTCTTTACTGTTTTTCTATTGCATTACTGGATTAATACCAATAATAATAAAATCATTATTGAGATCATGTCACAAATAGATATAAAATTTTACTGAGAAATGATTCAAAGGAGAGTGGATTAATGCTTTGAGGACCTCATTGTTTTTCCATATTGAAGAGTAGACCTGACACACAGCTGTTATCCAGACTTTCAAGGTTAGAAAGAATTGAAAGGATATCCAATTAAACATGTTTGTTGTTGGTATGTTATTCATTCTCTTTAATTATTATTTTCAGTACATTTTCTATCATTTAGTCAAACTCAAACTCAGTCTCTCAATTTGTCACCTTCTCAACTTACCATGATGTAAGATAAATAATTATGACCAAAAATAAGGTTGGGATATAAATGAGAAAACAATATAGTAAAATTGGGTTTATCTAATGCAAGTTCATTCAAAATAACATTCGAATTGAATCAACAGTTATTCCCCAGTCAGATAGATATGGTTTTCTCATTAAAATTGTTCACTTAATACAAAGCATGCATTATGAATTATTTAAGGAAGAAATTAGGTCCCCAGTGTACCTTCCATTATTAAAGAGGTAGAATAATTCCAAGATGCCACGAAACAGCTGTATATCAGCTACAAGTGAAACTGTTTCTGTGGACCACTGTGATTGGCTGAGGCTACAGAATTTAGTATATAGATAATCATTCACTCACTTATTCTGTTTAAACAAATATTGGGGACTGTTTTTATAAATTTACCACATTTTTTATGGGAAAGACCTCCCTCCTTTTTATAGCATTCAGTGTCTGGTACAGAATTATTTAACTTTAATAATTAACAATAATAAGTTGAAGAAGCTTTCTCTCAACAATAATCTAATTTTTAATGATAAACATTTTTACGATTGCTTTGAATTTCTAAAAACTTAAAATTTCCCATTGTGATAACTGTGTTTATATCACTCAAGAATAAAGATAAATTCACTGCTATGAAAAGGTCCTAGGTATATTTGCAGGAAAAAACTATAAGATACAAGGCTGCATTTTTAAGAGACAAATTTCCTCTTCTTTGCTATCTTTGAAATGGAGCTACCGCAATCTGATGCTCAGAGGATATCTAATATTTGTTTCCAGACGTAATACAATTTTAGTGTTTAAGAACCTGAGGATTATCAGATTAGAAGTGTTATGAAAGTACAAATTATTAGGATTGTTCAAAATGTTGTTAACTGTATCATCTCATTATAAAAGGAAATCTTGTTTTAGTCAGAATCCCTGGGGGTACAGATGGTATTTCTCTTTTACAACTATTAAACAAGCAAAGCCGACAGTACAGTAGGAGTAGTTTGAGCTATCAGGGCATGATTTTAGTGTAAGATTCCCCCTCTGTTCTAGGATGCGTAACTGTTGAGAACAATTATTCCCTGCTGTGGCCTAAGTTGTGTCAGTATGACAATTCATTTGGGAGATTTGTAAATCATTAGAAAAGGATTGCAGTATTTTATCCCCCTAAGGATAAAATATAATGTGCTATGACACCATGGTGATTTATGACTCCTGAATTTCCTTGGGATAGATAAACCATGTGCGGTTTAACATTCTATACTCTTTAAATTAACCAGCATCACTATCTCTACATGATCCATTTGCAACACAGAGAGGGGTAGATTTGAGGGTTACATATCATGAAAGCTTGCAAAAGCAGAATCTGTGTTTTATAGTAATAATTCATATAATGAAAAGTACAATTTTACGGAAAGCCAATTCATGAAAGAGGCATGATAGCATTAACTTTGCCATTATGATGTATTAAAACAGATATACTTTCAAGAAATATTTTTGTTATCTCTTGTGCACAATTTCCCGGATGCAACAGAAAACAAAGATATCTAAGATACGCCCCTATTTTTAAAAAATGTAAACTAAAAATCTTTTTGAACTTCTCTTTCACTCTCATTTCTGCTCCATCAAACTGGAGTCAAAAACAAGCAAAATTAGCAAACACAGAAAAGCCTCTCTCTGACTTCTTCCCAGACTCTCCCTTAGAACAGAGCTAATGTTACTGACTTAATAGCTAGTAAACACCATTTTATGCCAGACATCCAAGTGCAATTCTCTGCTCTTTAAATATGTTTCAAAAGCCAAAAAAATTTTGAAGACTCAGCTAAAATGCTCCGGGGAGAACCCTGGTGCTACTCACAGTGTTAATGTCTTTCAGAAGAGAAGAAGAGGGCCGGGTGAGGTGGCTCATGCCTGTAATCCTAGCACTCTGGGAGGCCGATGCAGGAGGACTGCTTGAGCTCAGGAATTCGAGACCAGCCTGAGCAAGAGTGAGACCCCATGTCTATTATAAATAGAAAGAAATTAGCCAAACAACTAAATATAGGAAAAAATTAGCCGGGCATGGTGGAAAATAGAAAAAAATTAGCTGGGCACGGTGGCGCGTGCCTGTAGTCCCAGCTACCCAGGAGGCTGAGGCAGGAGGATCGCTTGAGCCCAGGAGTTTGAGGTGGCTGTGAGCTAGGCTGACGCCACGGCACTCTAGCCCAGGCAACAGAGTAAGACATTATCTCAAAAAAAAAAAAAAAAAAAAAAAAGAGAGATCCCAGAACTGCTTTATTATTTTTCGGGATGCCCCAAAATAATCTGTAAACCTACAATATTGAAACTCTCCATCCTTATTCCTACCAAACTCCTGCTTATCCTCCAAGCTTCGCCTCTTTCCCAAATATGAGCCAAAGTTAGTCCCACCCTTTTCCAGCACTTCCCACACAACTCCCCTGTGGTTCTTGACAATCTCGCATCATGTGGCATGGATACATCCCTATCTCCAGAGCAAGAATACACATTGCATGAAGACCCATGCATTTCTAGAGTTTAGGATAGCCCTCCGTGTTGATGAGGTGCTTCATGAGTTAAATGATGGGCCATGATACATGCATGAGGTGATGAATATCCTGATTACCAGATTTGATCACTACGTGCTGCATGCTTGTATCAAAATATTACATGTACCCCATAAATATGGAAAACTATTATGTATCCATAAAAATAAAAACAAAAAGCAATTTTTTAGGTTTTCCTTTGAGAAAAAACATGGTGGGTCACGAATGCTCTTTTTAATTACAGTCCTCCCTCTGTATCTGCAGGTTCCACAGCTGTGGAGTCAACCAAGTGGAGATCAAAATATTTGGAAAAAAAATTACACAAAGTTCCAAAAAGTAAAACTCAATTTTTTCCTGCCTTGAGTACTATGGGCATGAAGTGATGTGTAGGCATTGTATTAGGTATCACAAGTAATCTAGAGATGATTTGAAGAATATGGGAGGATGCAAGTAGGTTATATGCAAAAACCATGCCATTTTATATAAGGGAATTGAGTATCTGCGGATTTTGGTATCCATGGGGGTCCTGGAACCAATTCCTCACAGATACTGAGGGGAGACTATATTTTAAATACTTTTACTTAATGGCATGATAGACTTGCTTTACATGGTGCCAGAATCAAAACAAAGCACCATGGGAAGAAGCTCTTTGGAGGCTATGTTGGAATAAATGCAAGAAACACTGTCAGTATTTAGAAACTACCAATAACTAGAAAGGAGCCCATCACTGGATGTATTTAAGCAGAAAATCAATGCCAATTTGGTAGGATGTTCTATAGGAAAATCCAATCAGATTAGTTCGTACTAAAAAGACTTTATTTTTTCATCTTTTTTTCTATTTTTTACATATATAGCAAGCATGAAATTATTACCTTTTTGTTCTTAAATAAATGAACAATTAACTTGTTGATGTGTGACAGAGAAGGGAATACGGAGAACATGCACTTTGGTAACATCGGTTTCCACTGTTGATTTTTTTCCTACTTCACACTTTCTTAGTCTCCTTATCTACACAGATAGACCACAGTACGTAGTGTCCTTGGCTCATGTTCTTGGCTTCTCGTGATCCGAAACCTCAGCTTGGATCTGGCTCTGTGGGTTATTAGACTGAGTTCATGTGCCCTGGTTAGGTTTTGAACCTCAGGCCTTCCGCTCCTGTTTATCTTCAGCATTTCCTTCCTTCCTCCTGTTCACCACTTTTTCTGATTTGACAATACAACCACCTGCTACTCTTTGTCCTCCCTATTCCCTCCACACTACTCCAATCCCCTGCCTCAAACCACTTTGTACCTGCAGCCCAAGACCCAGCGTGCTAGAGTCAAGTGTTTCCTGGCAGCCAACTCTGTGAAAAAAGCTTCAGTTCAGTTCACCCAGATTGTAGAAGAATGAAAACTGGGGTATCAGTTAGGGAACTAGCTCGATTTTAGAAACAATGAAAGCAGCAAAGACATATTCTCCACTGCTTTCCACCATCACAGTTGTAATCATCATGTCTATTTTCCCAGTTTTTGGTCAAACAACCATGGCAGGGAGAAGCAAAGGAGTTTGCTTTGATTTGTTTTTAATCGTAAAAGAAATTCTTCAACTATAAGAGTTTGCATATACCTGTCAACAGGTTTCACTCAGACACTCAAAGTTTTGCCATCTGAACTCAACGCAGAACAACCTATGTCGAGGACAGAAATCATTGTATAACAATGCCCTAGATTATGGGTCAGACAGGTGGGACTGTGAGATGACAGCAGTAAGTGGCCCCTCATCACCCCGTGTTTGCAGGGTTACACACAAATGTAATTAAGGGGCAGTGCTGGCGTGCCTCCGGTCTCAAGGTTAATTAACCACAGGAAAATGACACCTTCAGGTGTCCTGTATCATCACAGCACTCACAGGAAGAAGCATGACTTTAAACTGACAGCACTGACATTGCCAGCCGGCGTCGTTGAAGCCAGCAGAGGTGAAAACAAAGACTGACATAGGTTGCTGCACTGCTGACAAGACGGAAAAAGGACGCATCCTTCCTGCCTCCGGTAGAAATAACACTTATACCGAGAAAAACTCGCCCATGAGCATCACCCATCATTAACTGCTCATGGGAACTTTTGTCCTCTGTCCTGCCCCCTCCACTCAATGCCACTGAGGGCCGGCATTAATGAGCCCTGCGCCCTGACCCCAGTGCACGTGCCATAGTCCCCGGGTCCCCCATCTCCTTCCCACGGAGAGTCAGCATGCCATGGGGTATGCTAAAGCCCCTAAATCTCATCAGGCCCCTACTGTCTTGGATGTCTATTTTCTTCCCGTTTAAGGCCCATTTTTTTGAATTCTGCATTTTTTCTTTACTCTAATTCCCAAGCTGTATCCCAATTGGTCTGCTGTGGAATATCGCATATCCATATGACCTGGAAGAGAGAGATTTTGTGAGAAAGAAACATGCCTTCTGGCCCTCAATATTGAAGATCCTTTGGTTGCTTAACAGGTGCATCTGCCTGCCTGTGGAACTGGGTCTGTGCTACCCAGTAAGGTGTGTGTGTTGGGGGGTAGGAAGAGTATTTTTTTCTAGGGCAACCGGCACCCGACCAGCCAGCACGGGACCCTACTCAGGTTTCCCTGAGCACTGAGTGCAGTGTGCTCAGCTCTCTCTGCAACCAAATCCCCTCTGCTATCAATTTGTAAACAACTCAGCTCTGCCTGCATAATGTGTGAGCAGGCGATGCCAGCGCCACACTGTGCCCTTCCCTGTTCCCAGCCAAGTGCACCTGCTGCCCAGGCCTCTGGCTGCTGCTGCCGCTACTGCAGTTATTATGCTCTGCTATCGCCTGCCCTGCTGCTCGCTGGGCTTGCGGCACATCTTCAGTGTGGGGAGGAATGTTTATTAGTTTTAATTGGTGGACACGGCTGGACAGTGACATTTGGGGAGTATTACGTGTCATTCATCCTGCACCAGGTGCCGGCTGCCATGGCAGATGTAGGTGGATCAACTCAGAATACAACCTACAGATTATTGCCTTTCCAGAATAACGCAGCCTCTCCCCTACCTATGGGAACACACACCCTTCCCTTTCTTTTTACACCTCGTGTGCTCTTGCGCTTTCCTAAGTGGTGAGGTTTTATTTGTTTTGGAATGTAATGGTCTGATTTTTTTAAAAAATACCCATCCCCTCTCCAAAACCCATAAACATATGGTCTACAAATAGTCTACAAATGCAAATACCTTTCTCTTTGACCCAAACATCTCTCTGACTTTACTGTTAATATTCCATATGTTTCAAGAACTCCTATTTCCTGGGTGATATCCTGGATGTCAACTTAGCAAATCTTTTTTATATCCAAATATAATGCTTTACTAACAGTTTCTACTCCTACTCAACTCCATAACTAATCTCTCACTGTTAAGAATGCTCGACACTGCATGCTTTTCAATCTAACCGATTTCTGTGTTTAGCTACTCTTTGACTTTATGTTGCTCCACCGCTCCTCTTCCTACAGGTTCAGGCGATAGCAGAGTCAGGTGGAAGGGCCAGCAATCCTTCCAAACAGCAATGGATGTGTCAGTTGCCAATTGTCTTCCTTTGATTCACTAGTCCTGGACAATGATCCAGAATCACACACACAAAGCCAAATATCAGGAAATAGTCTTTTTTTTTTTTTTTTCAGGACTCCTTCCTCTACTTCAGCCCATCAGCAAAGTATTGGCTTCGCCAGACCATCGGAAGCCAAGAACTTGGCTTGAAGTTGTCGCTTTATGCTTTAATGATGGTGGTGTGTCTCACATATAGCTTCTGCTTGTTTATACTTTTATATCAGGCTCAGCTGCTGGGGGAATGAGCTGAGAGATTGCTTGGTAGCTTCGAAAGCATCGCACCAGAAATTGTAAAACTCTTCTGCCACCTAATGGTGAAGCAAAAGCTGCATTCGTCAGTAAATGTACGAATAAATACGTGTATAGGGCCTGGGACATCAGCTTGTTAAACTTTGGCTTCAGATTAAAAGAAGGCAATTAAAACATATACCCCATGTCCTCAAGTGTAGTAATTAAAAGTGACCTAAAAGTAATGTTTTAATAATGCCAGGCCTTTAAACGGGAAAGCACTAAACACAATGCCCTATGCTGATAACTGATTATAGGCCTCTGAATTGTTGATTTATAAAACAAAGGGACCCAAGAAAATAAAATCATTATATTGAATTTCCTCTCCAGATTCTCAGGAGCATTTTTTTCTAACCATCTGTTGTTTAGCTACATACACTGTTCCAAAGTGGAGGGCCAGCTTGGAGTGTGGTTAGTAGTGGAAAGACTGTTAGCTCTGAAAAACATATAGCTCATGTCATAGCATAGAGCATGCACAGCCGCAGAAGGTGGCACTCATCCTGAAACATTAGGAAAGAGGGAAAATTCAGGATCTCTGTAACTTACACGTTCTAACATGATAATTAGGGACTCCTGTCTTCACAAGTTTTAAATGATGACACATAATAAATACTGCAAAATAAAGCAATAAGTTATTAAAACATTTCCAAATCACTGCTGAATGAGTCTCTGCCACTGTTTTGACACAAGTAAATGTGAGGTCTAATGGATTCACCCTCTACATGATGGGAAGTTGATGCCTCTTCAAAAGACAACAGGGTTTGAGGAAGAATGAGTACTCTGAAGGATTTTAGGAAAATACTCTAGCAGATGGCATGGCTCCTTGTGCCTGCTTAGCATTCAACAGCGGGAGAGATTTCGATAATGCTAAAGGTGCAGAAATTGTAGAATCAAGTATCTTTCTCCCCTCTAAAAATGTAAAATAAGAAAACAAAACCTATGCATAATTGATAGATGCCCCAGGACAGTCGTAAATTATGCAATCCACATATCCATGAAAACTTGCTTAATGTACTCCTTAGTTACTTCATGACACTGATCAACCCCCTTCCCAACACACACATAATACTTTATTTCTGCGACAAGTTAGAGAAGCATGTCCGTATCTACTATACGTACGACATTCATTTCTAAAGCAAATATACCAATGAGCAGGGAAGCACAAAGGGCATTTGCTAACTAAATGCTTCTTTTATCAACTTAGTGGTCTTCGCTGCTCAGAAAGCATTTCAAACGTGCATAATGGGATTAAAAGCACTTTCAATAAAGTTCATTACCTTAGTGGTCCTTGCTATCTTCATGTGAAATTAACTGTATCTCCTATATGTACATCTACTTAAAGCAGTAATTGAATGGCAATAACATCTATATCTAAGAGGGTTATGTTTCCCTTGGACCTGCTTCGCACATGGAAATCTCTGTATGCTGTTTAGGATAAAAACCTGAAACACTATTTTCCCTCTGTTTTAGACAAATAATGAAGAAGGTGACAAAAGAAGAAAATCAAAGAATTTTAAAAATCACAATCCTAGAAAATAGTAATGCCATAAAAAATACATTAAAATGAGTGTTCGATGGGGGGAGAAGATAAATTAATTACAGGTATACTCAATTCTCATTCAATAATCTCTAAATTGTTTAATCTTTCATCTTATATTCTCTTTTTTCGTCTCCTCTTTTTCCCCCATACACACACACACACACACACACACACACACACACACACACACACAAAGTCTTGCCCCATCTCTTTATTTTGGCAAATCACGTTCTGTTCCATATTTTCATACACTTTCAAGGTAGATATTCTTTTCCCATGTGAGAGACGGGCTGTGTAATAAGCATAAATGCCCCCTCCTTTAGGGTGCACAGCCTTGATTTTGTTTCCTTTTTCCACCCTTGAATCAGGAGAGACTGACCCTCTGTTCAGCTTCAGCACTAAATTTCAATTTGCCTAATCATATCATATCATTATACTAATTCAGGGTGGGCATGTGACCTGGGGCATCCCAGTGTAATAGGAGGTATGCAGAGGAGAGTACAGAGAGCAGCAAGGACTCTGCACTCTTAAGACCGCAACTCCTAAGACCAAGAGGAGAGAAACTTTCTAATTGTATCTCTTAAAATTGTCCCAGGGTTTTATATCTCTGAAGAAAAACATCCTTTTTATTAATTGTAGAAGATACACAGAATTTGGGTCTGTGATGATATTGGATCCTGGAGGATAAACTATCCTGGAGACCCTGACCTTAAAATAAAACCAAGTCAGGATTATCAAATGAATCCTAATCTAGTCCTTTGTCCAATGACATACAGTTGAAGAGACTAAAGATGGCTTCAGAATCCATTCTCTTACAATACTGGCTGATTCTAAAACTTTTACTTTTTCTATGATACTACTAAAAATAATGCTGATTGTATTCTGTTGTTTCCTTGCTCACATGCAGCCATTTAGAGAATCCTACAGATTGTACTTTCTAAATATCTCTTGAATTGACCTTTTGTAATCTATTCTGTACTCACTCCTTTAGTTCAGGCTCTTCTAATTTTTCTTTTGAACTATTGTCACAGCCTCATAATTCCATTATTTCAAATAAATTCTTTTCCTTATAAATTTCTTGTACAATAGGTCCTGTCCATGCTTAAATGGACCTTGTAGAATGTTATATTTTCATGCATTTAATCAATTCTATAAATATATCCTGAAATGCTTTGCCTTTTGATTATATCCAGTATACAGCAGTATAAATACAATGATTCTATAGGAAAAACAGTCATAATAACCGAAATCAAAGGAAATCTGATCTTTCTTTCAATCCTCAATATTTTAAGAATGATCCTCCTAAAATGTCTTCTGTGTTCAGGTTCAAAGCAAAACTGTTTTTTGAGGTAAATGAGCATTTTTGGCTTGAAAAACTAGCTGCTTTTCTCACCCTTCTCAACTTTGTCTTCTATCATTCAGACATACTGAATAATTACACAACTAGAATTTTGTTTCTTGCCTCTAGGCCTTTGCATTTTGGTTGTCTCTGCCTATAATGTCTTCCTGCATCAATCAGCCCCAAACATACTTGATTTCAGCTGAGTACTTTGTAATCAAGTATCCAAGAAGCCATCTCTCCCATCCTAATTCCAGCTTTGGTTGTGTGTCCCTCTTCCTCCTCCCGTATCATGCTGTACTTACCTCTTACATAGTGCGAAGCACAATGCCTTGTCAGTATTTTCTTTATTTGTGATTTTTTTCCCCCACTAGTATACAAGGTGTTTTAGAGTATGGAACATAACTTTACCAATATCTCATACCATGCCTGGTATAGAAATTGTTCTCATTAAATGCTTTTTGATAAATGGCCTTTCAACTTTAAAAATAATAATTCCAACAGTCACAGAGCTAGTTAGTGGTGCAAATGCAAGGAACTGAGATCTCTTGATTCCCAGTCCTGTTATCTTTCTATTACAAATACACTCTATACTCTTTTAGACTTAGTTTACTCTGGACCCTAGTGGCTAAAACTCAGAACTGTCATTTAAGACAAATAGCTTCTTCTAAGGGCTTTACCAGAGACTTAGAGTTAGAATTGCTCAAGGCAAATCTTTTAACCTTCCTAGCATCCTCTTTCTTATTTACAAAATAGGTGCAATAGTATTGCTCATCTCTTTTTGCTAAGACATGATTAATGTAAGGGCCAGTGAGACCCACATCCATTGAAATGATTAAAGGCAAGGCCAGGACTCAAAAACAGTATCCTCATGCTTTTTTATTTTATTTTATTTTTTTGGTTTGTTAATATCCTTCAGTGTATTTATTGAACACAAGAAATTCAACTACAATACAACTGGGGGTATGTTTCCCCATCTTCAGTATCTGAGAATAATATAAAATTAACAAAAGAACCACAAAGCATCATCTACACATACCTTTCTGTGCGGCAAAGTGGAATTCAACATATTTATATTTCAGTATGTTTTTATGTATCAGGCAATAAGCCCTTGACCTTGTAGAATGTTATATTTTGATGCATTTAATCAATTCTATAAATGTATCCTGAAATGCTGTGCCTTTTGATTCCACCTGGTATACAGCAGTATAAATACAATGATTCTACAGGGAAAACAGTCATAATAATTGAAATGAAATGAAATCTGATTTTTCTTTCAATCCTGAATATTTTAAGAATGATCAGAGTTATTTTACTATACCAATAAAAAGAATATTCTCCACACCAAATTATTTCTCAACTTGCTCAGTTCTCTCCCCAAATGTTACCTTATTAGGGAGGCCTTTCTCCACCATCCTACTTAAAACATCAGTTCTACCCCTGTCCCCAA
>RJWJ010006369.1:0-62812 GCA_004363605.1 Indri indri | reverse complement strand
TATTTTCTTTGTGCCGGGGACATTACAATTATTCTCTTATACCTGATTTGAAATCTATAATACAAGAAATTCTTGTTAACTGTAATTTCCCTACTGTACTATCAAATACTAGAACTTTTTTTTTCTATCTAACTATATTTTTGAAGCCATTAAGCAACTTTGTTTCATTCTCCCTCCTCCCTTTCCTTCCCAGCCTCGGTTGCCCATCATTCCACTCTCTACCACCATGAGATGCATTTCTGTAGCTCCCACACATGAGTAAGAAGATGCAATATTTGTCTTTCTGTACCTGGCTTATTCGACTTCACATAATGACCTCCAATTCCATCCATGTTGCTGCAAATGAAATGATTTCATTAATTTTTATGGTTGAATAATATTGGATTCTGTGTATATGACACACTTTCTTTATCCATTTATCTGTTGATACTTAGGTTGATTCCATGTCTTGACTATTGTGAATAGTGCTGCAGTAAACACAGGAGTGCAAATATCTCTTTGATATACTGATTTCCTTTTGGATATATACTCAGCTGTGGGATTACTGTATCATATAGTAGTTTTATTTTTAGTATTTTAATGAAATTCCATGCTGTTCTTCATAATGGCTATACTATTTTACATTCCCACCACATTCTCACAAACATTTGTTTTGTTTTGTTTTTGTCTTTTTGATAATAGTAAAATTCTAACTAGTGTGAGATAATATCTCATTGTGGTTTTGATTTGCATTTTTATGGTGATTAGTGATGTTGAACTTTTCATATACCTCTTGGACATATATATAACATATATTTTTTAGGTCTTTTGCATATTTTTAAATGAAATTATTTGTGCTTTTTTGCTATTTTGTTGTTTGAGTACCTTGAATATTCTGGTTATTAATCCCTTGTTGGATGGACACTTTTCAAACATTTTCTCCCATGCTACATGTCATTACATTTTGTTAATTGTTTCCTTTGCTATGTATAAGCTTACTAGTTGCTGTAATACCATTTGTGTATTTTTACTATTGATGCCTGTGTTTTTGAGGTCTTACCCTAAAAAATCTTTGCCCAGACCAGTGTTCTGTAGCATTTCCTCAATGTTTTCTTCCAGTAGTTGCATAGTTTGAGGTCTGACATTTAAGTCTATAATCAATTTTGAGTTGGTTTTTGTACATTGTGAAAGATGGGAATCTACTTTTTTCATCTGTGTGGGGATATCTAGGTTTTCCAAAAACATTTATTAAACAGAATGTCCTTTCCCCAATGTATACTCTTAGTAACTTTATTGAAAGTGAGTTAGCTGTACATCTGGGATACATTTCTGGGTTTTCTGTTCTGTTCCATTGGTCTGTGTGTTTGTTTTTATGTCAACACTATGCTGTTTTGGTTACTATAGCTTTCTAATATAATTTGAAATCAGGTAGGGTGATGCCTCTAGCTTTGTTCTTTTTGCTCAGGACTGGTTTAGGCTATTGAGGGTTTTGTGATTTCATACAAATTTTAGGATCTTTTTTTCTATTTATGTGAAGAATGTCACTGGTATTTTGATTGAGATTGCACTGAATCTGTAGATCGCCTTTTGTAATATAGACATTTTACTAATATTAACTTTTTTGATCAATGAGCATGGGGTACCCTTCCATCTTTTTGTGTCCTCTTCAATTTATTTCATTGGTGTCTTATTGTTTTCTTCATAGAGATATTTCACTTCTTTGGTTAAATTTATTCTCATATTAATTTTTGTAGTGATTGTAAATGGGATTCCTTTCTTGATTTCTTTTTCAGATTGATAGCTATTAGTGTATAGAAATGCTGCTGATTTTTGCATGCTGACTTAACTAAATTTGTCTGTCACTTCTGAGAGCTTTTAAGGGAGTCATTAATTTTTTTTTTTAATATAAGATCATGTTTTCTGTGAACAAGTATAATTTGACATCTTCCTTCCCAATCTGGATGACTTTTATTTCTTTCACTTGCCTCATTTCTCCTGCTAGGATTTTCAGATCTGGAACAAAACAAGGCTGCCCACTTTCATCCTTTTACTCTTTCTTTTTTTAAGGTGTACTAGTATTCCATAGTGTATATATATCACATTTTTAAAATGTATTCATCTGTTGACAGAAACAGGTATTTCCATATCTTGGCTATTGTGAATTAATGTTGTAATAAACATGAGAGTGCTGATATCTCTTAGAAATATCGATTACATTTCTTTTAGATATATGCCCTGAAGTGAGATTGCTCAATTATAATAAAGCTCTATTTTTAATTTTTTGAGGAATCTTCATACTATTTTCCATAATGGCTATACCAGTTTACATCCTACCAACAAATGATAAGGATTTCTTTTAGTCCACATCCTCACCAGCACTTGTTATCTTTTAACCTTTTGATAATACCTATCCTAACAAGCGTGAGGTGATATTTCACTGTGGTTTTGCTTTGCATTTCCATGATTATTAGTGATGCTGAACACCTTTTCATATACTTGTTGGTGATTTGTATCGGACAGCTATCTTACATCATATATAGGAATCAATTCAAAATGGTTTAAAGATTTAAATTTAAGGCCCAAAACCATACAACTCCACAATATTGGTTTTGGTAATGATTTTTTGCATCTGACGCCAAAGCATAGGCAACAAAAGCAAAAGTAAACAAGTAGAACTACATTGAACTATAAAGTTTCTGTCCAGTGAAATAATCCACAAAATGAAAGCTATGCTTTGCAGTAAAATATTTGCAAACAATTTATCTGATAAGGGCTTAATATCTAAAATATATAACTAACTGATATAATAAAATATCAAAAAAACACAAAAATATGATTGTGAAATGGACCAAGGACCTCAACAGACATCTTTTCAAGGGAGAGTAAATACTTGATTGAAAAATTCAACATACTCTTAGAAATTAAGGTCAATTCAGAACAACAAGAGGTTAAATGTATAGTGCAGAAAAAGCTTTTCTGGAATTTGATGTTATAGTGTTATTTTTGTTATTGCTATTGATACTTTTATAGTACAATGCCTACCCTGTCTTTTCTGACAGGAATGAGTGGCTTGATATCCCCAAAGTTTTATGGAGCCTGCTCAGTGTATGCTGAGTTTATGAGATGTTGAGGGTACTCCAAAGAAAGTTGCTGACACTGCAAACTGATGATATTTGTGGCATGCTGGCAATGTGACTCACTCATTTGGGGACTGGGAAGTGGCTGCCTGCTGTTCTTACCTCCTGATAGAAAATTTGTGGTAATGTTAAAAATATAAAATACAGTTGATACAGCAACTCTAGATTTAGCTGCAGATTTTTCTGACCTCTACTTCTTCTTTAGATCTTTGATATCTTACAAGTTTTACCTGCTTTTCTTTCAGTTTGTAATATCTGCTCTCCCAACACAATAAATTGATGTTCTGATACTGTTATGTGAGTATTTGACTCAGATTAATTTTCTCAAAATGCAGGCAAACTCTTATAATATTTCCTGGGCTCATACTCCTATTTACTGTAATTTTCACATTCATGTATTGCATTGATGTTTTTGTACTTTTTAAATTTTTCAGCATTTTATTTGATAAATTTTAAATTTCTTTACCAATTATTGAAATACATATTTGTGTTCATTTGTGAATTACTTTTGGAGATAAGCACTATCTATGCACCAGGAGCTGACAGGCTAAGAAAGAACTTAATCAAACTTAAGGTGGAATCGGCAGAGTGTAACATGAAGGTGTTATATAATTATGTAACATAGTTTCCTGAGATGACCTTTCTTTGTAGAATTTAAAGGTGTTCAGAAATTCATACTACTCAAATCAATTTAATGTTTCCTTTGCACAGTATAGGAGAAAACTCGTTAACTTGCTTTTATTCCCCAGAGTGTATCTTTCACTGATTTTATGACGTCAAAATTATGTTCATTCTCATGTGGCTATCACTTGCTAATTTTAGGTTTGATTGAAAGCAAATCCCTTTGGAAGCTACCCCATGGTGAAAAATGACCCTTTTGCATATTTACAAGGTCTTTCAAAGTTCTTCTAGTTTCAGTGTACCATAAATCATGCATTTGTATATATGTAAGATTAAAACATTAAAATATCATAATAGAAAGAAACTGTATTTACATATTTTATATATTTTATAACTTCAGCCCCTATGTGACTTCAGTACTTAATATAACTCTGGTTAAAATTTTTTAAATGAGAATTCAACCAACTCAACAGCATAATAAATTTTTCTTAGTATGGAAATCAATTTCTAAATTAAAATTATAAAAATTTCCCTGGCAACAGTAGCTGGTGCCAGCAGATGCATTTAGCCACCAACTACTAAATGAAAATATGCATTCTTCATTGCGATGTCTGGAACATATGGTTTATTTTTAAAAATAGAATCGTATCTGCTCAGTGCCCTTGTTACTGGGCTGGTGTGATAGCTGGATCTTAGGGGTAAAGAAAATGGGGATAGAAAAACAATATTTCCCATATACCTTCAAGAAATCCTTTAAAGTTAGTTGCTTTGAGGAGGGTTCCTTTTGAAAAAGCAAAGCAAATAAATGTTAATATTACTGAAAAATAACCAAGAAGAAAGTGCAATATATGAAGAAGACAATTTTTTCAAGATCCTTGCTGAAAAGTATACAAATTCCCCACTTTCCCTTTTTGAAATGGTTATGACATTCCTAAGCCTGTCTAATCAATACTTTGATAGAAAAATAAGGCTTTGATTTTATGAATCAAAGAAATCTCTGAGCCTATTCTAAAATCCACATGAAACACAAAGTAAGGTTTGAAATTTAAGAATGGGTCTCTCATTTTCTTCTTTTCAGATATTGGATTATTTATAGTTCATCTTTCCTCTTTTGGTCTACAGACATTTAATTTCCATTTTCCTTTTTTTGCAAATATGTCTTTACCATCTACAGGCATATCTCAAATATATTGTAGGTTCAATTTCAATCCATCATGATAAAGCCAAGATCAAAATAAAGTAAGTCATAGAATTTTCTTCTATTTCTCAGTGTGTATAAAAGTTACGTTTACGCTATACTGTAGTCTATTAAGTGTGCAATAACATTATGTCTGAAAACCAATGTTGATACACTGATTAAACATGCTTTATTGCTTAAAAAGTCTATCAATGATCTGAAACTTTAGCAAGTAATAACCTTTTTGCTGGTAGAGGGTCTTGCCTCCATGTTAATGCTGCTGAGTGATCAGGCAGATGGCTTTGAAGGTTCTTAAAATGAGACAACAATAAAGCTTGCTACACTGATAGACTCTTCATTTCATAAAAGATTTCTCTATAGCATATGATGCTGTTTGATAGTATTTTACACACAGTAAAACATCTTTCAAAATTAGTCATTTCTCTCAAGCCCTGCCACTGCTTTATCTACCAGGCTTATGTAATATTCTAGATCCTTTGCTGTCATTTAAACAATATTCACAGTATCTTCACCGGGAGTAGATTCCATTTCAATAAACCACTTTCTTTGTTCATCCATAAGAAGCAATTGCTCATCCATTCAAGTTTTATCATGAGATTGCAGAAATTCAGTTACATGTTCAGGTCCCACTTCTAATTCTCTTATTATTTCCACCACAATTGCAGTTACTCCCTCCACTGAAGTCTTGAATCCCTAAAGTCATTCATGAAGGTTGGAATGAACTTCTTTCATACTCACATTGATGTTAATATTTTGTCTTCTTCCCATGAATCACAAATGTTCTTAATGGCATCAAGAGTGATGAATCCCTTACAGTGGTTTTCAATTTACTTTGCCCAGATCCATCAGAGGAATTACTATCTGTGGCAGCTACATCCTTACAAAATTTTTATCTTGAACAGTAAGACTTGAAAGTCAAAATTACTTCTTGATCCATAGGCTGTAGAATGGGTGTTGTGTAAGTATGAAAAAACATTAATTTTCTTGTACACCTCCATCTGAGCTCTTGGGTGACTAGGTACCTTGTCAATTAGCTATAGAATTTTGAAAGAATTTTTTTTTTTTCCTGAGCAGTAGGTCCCAACAGTGGTCTTATATTATTCAGTAAACCACATTCTACACAGATGTGCCTGTCATCCAGGTTATGTTTTTGCATTTACAGAGCATAGGTAGAGTATATTTAGCATAATTCTTAAAGGTCCTAGGATTTTCAGAATGGTAAATGAACATCGCCTTCCGCTTACAGTCACCAGGTGCATTACTGAGGGAGGGTCGATCTGTCCTTTGAAGCTTTGAAGCCAGGCATTGACTTCTCTCTATCTATGAAAGTCCTAGATGGCATCTTTTTCCAATAGAAAGCTTTTTCATCTATATGGAAAATCTGTTGTTTAATTTCCTCCCTCAATTATTTTAGCTAGATCTTCTGGATATCTTCCTGCAGCTTCTCCATCAGAACTTGCTGCTTTACAATGCACTTTTTCCTTAAACATCATAAGCCATGCTCTCACAGCTTCAAACTTTCTTCTGCAGATTCCTGACATCTCTTATCCTTCATAGAATTGACAAGAGTTAGGGATTTGCTCTAGGTTAGGTTTTGGCTTAAGGGAATGTTATGGGTGGTTTAATCTCCGATCCAGATCACTAAAACTTTCTCCATATCAGCGATAAGGCTCTTTCACTTTCTTGTCATCCATGTGTTCACTGGAGTGGCATTCTTAATTTCCTTCAAGAACTTTTCCTTGGCATTCACAACTTGGCTAACTTTTGGCACAGGGAGCCCAGCTTTCAGTTCAGCCTATCTCAGCTTTAGACATGTCTTCCGAGTAAGCTTAATTATTTTTAGCTTTTCTTTTTTGAATTAGAAAGTGAATAATTTTTTTTCAATTCAGAATATCATAAGGGTACAAACATTTTGGTTACATGAAATGCATTCGCCTCACCCATGCCAGGGATACAAAGGTGTCCTTCCCCATACAGTGTGCCCTATTTCCATTAGCTGTGGGTTTAGCTTTTGAGTAACATTGAGAGACATGTGACTCTTCCAGTCACTTGAACATGTAAATGCCATCGTAGTGGTTAAAAATTGGCCTAATTTCAATGGTGTAGTGTCTCAGGGGATACGGAGGCCGAAGGAGAGAGAGAGAGAGGTAGGGGAATTGCTGGTCAGTGGAGCAGTCAGAACACACACAGCATTTATTAAGTTTGCCATTTAATATGGGCATGATTTTTGGTGCCCCAAAACAATTACAATAGCAACATCAAAGATCACAGGTCACAATAACAGGTGAGATAATAATGAAAAAAGTTTGAAATTTTGCAAGAATTACTAAAATGTGACAGAGACATGAAGCACAATAAAGCAAAATGCAATAAAAAGAGGTGTGCCTGTATTCAGTTTACTTTAATAATTATATATTTTTCTAGGTAGTATGTTTGTTTTGGAGTCTTCTTAAATTTAGCTCATATTTTCTTGGTGCTTCAAAACTACTTTATAGTTTCTCCTAGATTTTGCTGTGATATACTTTGCTTTTACACCCCCAATCTTGGAAACTCCTAAATTTTTCTGTGATATTTTTCAGATTATTTCCTCTTTCAATTTGTCTAAAATTCAAATTTAAACCATGTTTGAAAATTTGTTGCTGGTTATCTAAATAATAGCTTAAACTTATCCTTTATTACTCACGGGAACATAACACCTGAGAGTTTGCTCTTTATAACAACAGACACTGATTAGAACACATGTGTATCCAAGAACCATAAAAGTGTTCTTGTATTTATATTTCTCTTCCTATATTTCTACTTGTGGAAATTATGATTTTCCCAGATTGCTTCACTTTTAAAAACAGCCATTTCAGAATTTTTTTCTTCCCAGCTTCTAAAAATGTAATCTCTTTGTGTATCCCTAAATATATTGACTTTAATAATGAAGATAATGGAGATTTCAAAAAGTTTTATAAGATTCATACAAATCATATGCATTCAAAGTAATACATGTAAATTACATGTAAAAAGTTTTATATATGTATTACTTTTAATACATATATACATATATTTCAAAACTGCAATTTTCAAAACTGCAAAACCTAACTTTGAGATGAGAACGATTTAATTTTTTTGTAAAAGTGAAGGAAATACATTTCAAAATGTCTACTCTGTTAGAAAATTATTGTAGCACATCCCCATAATAAATTGGTCAATGCCATACTAACAACTTGGACATTTGAAATCTGATCCCTCATAATGGAGATAAAGATATTATATGAGATTTTTAAATATGTTAAACTAGTATTTTTCCATGTAATAAAATCTTACATTTTAACTACAAACTGTTCTAGCAAGCCAATTAAGACTGGTGTTTCTTTGTCCTTAATGCACACCTTACTTCATGTATGTGAAGACCTCACATCCTGTTAAATAATTATCTGAAGAAATAGTATGCCTGCAGCCAGATGGGAAAGTCATAAATATTAAGGCCAAAATATTATGAGTGTATATTTTTACAAAATATACTATCAATATTTTCCCAGAAGCTTGGATGCTTACTTGAAATTTATTAACTAAACAATAGACATTTCTTACCATGAGATAATTAAAATCCAATAAACATAAAATAAAGAATTGTTTTCAAAAATCCACGAAATAGGGTATATAGTTTTACATTTCATTGTGATAAAAAATTTTTCTGGATATTTTTTCTTTATTGTATTGTGATCTATCTATTATCAGTTTATGTAAAAAGTGCATTTCTTATTAAAAATTTAAGAAATTAACTGAAACTCTGAACTTTATTTCTAAACTTTCTTTAACTTTGTAGCATATTCCCATTATTCCAATGAGGATAGATTCATATTAACATTCCAGTCCATTTTAGTCCTTGTAATGAGCCTAAAATAGCTGCCAGCTTGCAGTGCTGGAATTAATGATAATTAAATGTAACACAAAATGTATTTCCATATTTTGTATTGCTCAAATGATTTCATCTCAGATGTAGTATGATTCTTTTTAGAGATGACTACTTCTATTTAATCCCTTTTCCAATTTTAATTTGAATTTCATATTGTTCCTGACTGTTTAATGAATATTTTGGGAGATGGCCATAGTGTTGTTAATTATACTGGAGACTGAGTATAATTAATTCTTTTGGACCCAAAGTCAGCTAGTTAATCGATTTCTGATGAAACTGGAGATTAAACACAGATAGTTCACCTCTTCCTTCATTCATTTTAATTCTTTTCTCTTTCGATTCAGTCAGATTACTTTGGTAAGTCATTGCTGGCAAATCAATTGTGGAGCTGTTTTGGACATTATCCAAATGTTAATAAATGGATGATCTTTTCAGTCAAGTAACCTTGATATTGATTTCTGAAAATGAAAAAATTTCAGTTTTAGTTATTGAGAAGTAAAAGCCACCATTATCATTTATAATTCATATTTAAGTAATTTATAATTGTCTATTAACAATAGGCTTGTGTAATCACACATACAAAGTTGCTGGAATGACATTCCTAATAATCCTTAAAAAAGTAGAGGCAAAAGTTCACTGCATTTTTAAATACATTTCCTACTATATAGCACATGCTATAATTAAGTCATGAGGACAAAACCGATTTCTTAAACAGTTTCATGCTTGTAGTATTGTTGAAAAAATACAGTACTATGTATGGTAGTTTATCATTTTCAATGACATATATAATGGCATAATATATTTTGACACCATTACATGCCTTAAAATTAAAAATAGGACATGAGGAAGAGTAAATAATGAATTAGCATCATTATTTTTAGTCAAGAATTTAAATGTTAAGAATTTTCTTCTAATTTTTCTTCTCATTAGAGATAACATAAATATATAATACAATACATAATATATATTACAGTATATATATTTGCAATATACAATATTATACATGTATATATAATACAATATCTTAACAGCGATATGCTCAAATAGTAATGTTGACCAAAAGCACTGAATTCGGTGAATTATTATTTTACACTCAAAAAAGTCATGTTCTTTAAGTTTGTGTTGGTGAAAGTTAAGATTGTTTCTAATATATTTTTACACATTAGAAAATGGATTCTTCTGTATACTTCTGTTACCTTTACGTTTTCTAGGGCTTCAAAGAACTCTTGGAAAACACCAGTAACTTTATAGTACAACATGGATTGTGTTGATATCGTTTTAGTCCGCTTTGTGCTACTGTAACAGAATACTGCAGACTGGATAATTTATAAAAAAAAAAAAATTATTTCTCACAGTTCTAAAAGATTGAAAATTCAAAATCAATGTGATAGCAGATTTCCTGTCTGGTGAGGGCCCAGGCTTCCTTTCCAAGGTAGTGTCTTGAACATTGCATCCTCTGGAGGGGATAAATGCTGTTCCTCACTTGGCAGAAGACCAAAAAAACCAAAATCAGTCCTATAAGCCCTGTTTATAGCACCATTAATCCATTAATTAGAGCATATCCCTCATGACCTAATCATATTCCATTAGGCCCCACCTCCCAACACTTTTGCGTTGATAACTAAGTTTCAAAATGAGTTTTCAAGGGAGCAATAACATTTAAGCCATAGCAGATACAATCCTTTGTATTGTGACTACTAAACTTGCAATCGTGCTGTTAGACTTTACTGATGAAGACACCATATTGGCAAGACTAAACTGTCATTCACTGTATAACAACATTTCAGTCAACAAGGGACTGCATAGATGACAGTGGTCTTGTAAGTTTGTAATGGGGATAAAAATTCCTATGGCTTAGTATTTACTATGCTATACTTTTTATAGTTATTTTAGAGTATGTTCCTTTTACTTATAAAAAAAAAAAAGAGGAAACTGTGAAACAGTCTCAGGCAGGTCCTTCAGGAGGTATTTTAGAAGGCATTGTTATTATAGGAGATGACAGCCCCATACATGTTAAAGCCCATGAATAACTTCTAGCGGGAAAAGATGTGGAGGTGGAAGACAGAGGTACTGATGATCCTGACCCTGCATAGGCCTATGCTAATATGTGTGTGTATGTTTGCTAGCTTTAGCAAAAAGTTTAAATAGTAAAAAAATAAAATTTTAGTAATAGCACAAGATGATAGAATAAGGATATAAAAAGGAAATATTTTGAATACTGTACAATGTTTGTGTTTTAAGCAATTATTGCAAAAATGTAAAAATGTTTCAAAAATTAAAACAATAAAACAAAAAAGTTATAGTAAGCTAATATTAATTGATTTTTGAAGAAAGAAAAACATTTTAATAAATTTAGTCTAGCCTAAGTGGATAGTATTTATAAATTCTACAGCAGTGTACAGTAATGTCCTAGGCCTTCACATTCACTCACCACTCACTCACTGACTCACCACAGCAACTTCCAATCCGGTAAGCTCCATTCCTGGTAAGTGGCTTATACAGGTGCACCATTTTTTATCTTTTATACTTTGACTATATCTTTTATCTGTTAAGATATGTTTAGATACACAAATACTTACCATTGTATTACAGTTGCCTGCAGTATTCAGTACAGGGACATGCTGTACAGGTTTGTAGCCTAGGAGCATTAGGCAAAAGCATACAGCCAGATGTGTAGTCGACGACACCATCTAGTTTTGCTTAAGTATACTCTCTGATGTTTGCACAATGAGGAAATTACCTAATAATACATTTCTCAGAATGAATCCTCTACATTAAGTGAGACATGACTGTACTTATATTTTAAGAAACAATTTCAATATGTAGAAATAGACCATTGGGCAGTGTTTCTGCTGAATCAAATCATTATAGTTTGAATTTCCACAGCTACTTGTAAATGAGGAAGCATGCCAGTACTCAGCAGGTGATACCAGGCAAGGAAATCTTTCCATTTTCCTAAGAATGTGAACAGTATTCTAGACATCAAAAAAATTAAGGAATCAAAAAACATGAAGTAAATTTTGGTAGGCAATTTTATATTTAAAAACCAAACCAAGATTAGTCTCCTCATTACAATAAAGAAGGTTTAAATGGGATTTGATTTGCATGAGGACAATCAAATAATTTAAAGTGTAAATCTCATCTTTTAACTATATATTTTTCAACAGAAATGCACTGTGTTTTCTCATGTGCGATATTATGTGACTAAAATAGCTATAATTATATTCTTGTTTGTTAGATGATAACTTGGCTTTCTGAGATAGCTCATGTTAACATTATAATTTACTTTTTACTTAGAGCATTTACAGTTTTCCAACTCAAATATCACTTTACTCATTACAACTTTTTTTTATTATTTAAAAAAAAATTTATGTGGTACAAATGTTTTTTGGTACATGGATGGATTGTATCATGCCAAAATCAGGGCTTTCAGTGTACCCATCACCAGAACAGTGTACATTATACCCAATAGGTAGGTAGATTTTTATCTCTCACCCCTTGCCCATTCTCCCTCATTCTTATTTTTCAATGTCCATTACACCACTTTATGGCTATATGTATACCTCATTTAGCTCCTAATTATGAGAACATATGGTATTTGTCCATTCCTGAAATACCTCATTTAGGATAATGGTCTCCAGTTCCATCCAAATTGCTGCAAATTACATTATTCCATTCCTTTTTGTGGCTGAGTAGTACTCCATGGTATATATATGAGTGTGTGTATGTGTGTGTGTGTGTGTGTGTGTGTGTACACACACACATACCACATTTTCTTTATCTACTCATCAGTTGGTGGGCACTTAGGTTGATTTCCTCTTTGAAACTGTGAATTGTGCTGCAATAAACATCCAGGTGGAGATGTATTTTTTATAAAATAATGACTTTTCCTTTAGGTAGATATCTAGTAGAGGAATTGCTCAGTCAAATGGTAGGTCTACTTTTAGTTCTTTGAGGAATCTTCATAGTGTTTGCCATGTAAGTTGTACTAGTTTATTAATACATTCCCATCAACAGTGTATAAGTATTTCCTCTTTACAACATTCACAACAATAGCTATTGTTTTTTTTTGACATTTTAATAATGGCCATTCTGAAAGGGGTAAGGTGGTATTTCATTGTGATTTTAATTTGAATTTCCCTGATAATTAGTGATGTTGAGCACTTTTTCATATGTTTGTTGGACATTTGTCTATCTTCTTTAAAAAAAATTTGTTCATGTATTTTGCCTACTTTTTCATGAGGTTATTTTTTTTCTTGTTGATATATTTGTATTCTTTGTAGATTCTGGATATTTGCCCTTTGTAGGATGTATAATTTGCAAATATTTTCTCCCATTCTGTAGGCTGTCTGTTTACTCTGTTGATTGTTTCCTTTGCTGTGCACAAATTTTTTAGTTGAATTAAGCCCCATTTATTTTTATTCATGCTGTATTTGCTTGTGGGGTCTTAGTCATAAATTCTTTGCCTAGGCCACTGTGAAGAAGAGTTTTTTCCTATGCTTTCTTCTGGAATTTTTAGAGTTTCAGGTCTTACGTTTAAGTCTTTACTCCATCTTGAGTTAATTTTCATGTATGGTGAGAGATAGGAATCCAGTTTCATTCTTCTGCATGTGGCTGTCCAGTTTTTCCAGCACCAGTTATTGAAGCGTGTCCTTTCCCCAGTTTATGTTTTTATCTGCTTTGTCAAAAATAATGTTCGTGCCATTGCAACTTTATTTTTGTCAATGCACGGCACTGGTTTTGCCAGGGATCTATTAACTGACACAAACAATATTTCTCTGACACTTTCCAAAATATCTTCTTTTCTTGCCAAAATATTAAGGGGAAGCCAAAAAAATCTTTCTAGTAATACTAAAAGAGAAATAGGAGGTCTCACCATGAAAATCCCAGATAAATTATTGAAACAGAGTTTGAGCATATCTAATAAAAACAATAACCAGAGTGGGGAAAAGCGACCGTCAAGGCTCAGGTTGTGTGTCAGCTGTGGAATGGTAGTGGCTCTGCCTTTAAAATTCACATCTTTTTTCTGATGTTAGCAGGAAGAAGAGCTAGTATTTTCAGGGCGGAGGGAAATAGGGCTACTAGAAATAAGCAGTAGCTGCTAGCTTCTGCGTGGATATGCTAAATATCACATTTGCTCATATCCCACTGACTGTGGTGGTTTCCTGGCTATGGGAAGGAATTATTATTATCATTATTGTTAAAAGGGAGTGAATCATTGGTAACAGTAGGACAGTCACCCACAATGCTTTTATCACTATCTGCACTGGATAAATGATTATCCTCAGCAGGCATATGTCATTCTTAACTAATTTATGCATGATCAGGATTCTGGGAAATGGTAGAGCCTGGATTTGAACCCAGAAAATTTAGCTCACAAACAGTTGAATTTGACCACTATGTCATGCTTCTTTTCCATGATAGGCAGAATTTCCATTCTATGTGATTCAAAATGCAGATGCTAAACTCTACAGAAAGTTTTCTATATGATCTATGGATATTATAAAATATTCCTTAGCAGACCAATATCAAAAAATGTACATTCTGTTCTATCTTTTCCAGCTTAATCTTCTTCATTTTTTGCAAGCCTCAATGTCACTTGCAGTGTCCCAAGAACACATAATATTCTAAAATGACTTTTTGCCTTACATATCCTCTCCACACCCTATTCATTCCGACTGCCTTTTTAAGTGTCTATTCTGGGTCGTTTCCTCTGTGAATACTCGGACCTCTACAAACTGAAAAATTCATTTTTTTTTCTGTGATCTCACAGTAACTTTTAAAAATCCCTATACAACCCCTATCATGTTATATTATAATGGTTATGTTTTATAATGGTTAGTTTAGGATTCTATGAATTTCTTAAGGTAGTGAGATTGATTTATTCATCTTTACCCACACTAAGCTAATATATTGCTGATCAAATAGTTAATATTCTTGATACATTTATTGAATGAAAGAAGTTGTCAAAAGAAGCTTGAGTTTATCATTTCATAAATGCATGCATTATTGATAGGATGATTGTATATTTATTTACTGCAAACTGTATGAAAAACTAAATACAATTTCCTATACTGTATATCTTGGCAAAGGTAATGCTCTGAAATCTCATCAGATTTGTATCTCTGTATAGGATTATGTTTTCTAACTTAGTTCCAGTCATTACACTGACTTCCAAAAGCGTCTAGCATAGAAGATGACCACAGCATGTGCAAGGCAAAATACTTCCATTCCCTTAGGCAGCTTTTAAGCAAACTCTTTGTGGTGGTTCTCTTGTAAGCATAATAAGGACATAGCAACTTTAATTGAGGACATTACTAAGATTTATTGACCCACATGTGCTAATGCTGGAATTTAAAGGTCAAGAAGGCACAACATTGACACAAAAATATCTGTTTTATAGATTTGCTGCCAGACACAGAGCCATTTTTAAAAGATAGCCCTAATTCCAAAAAATTTCCAAGTGCATTCACCCTGAATTGTCTTTCTCTTTCTTATATAAAGATATCATTGTGTCATTTTATGTTGCTGTTTTATGAGATTGGAAGACACCAAACTTATCAGAGTTGAATCATATTTTTATAGACAAATCGAGGAAGGACATTATCAAATTTATGGGACAATTTTTACAAAAATGCTCCCACCAATTGAATGTTGTCAATATTCAATATAAGCAACATATTCAAGTAGACCTATTCATGTGCTTATCTGTTATTAATATAGGTGATGTTTGTCCTCATGTGTGGTTGGCTTAGTGTTGCCAAATGGCTAAACTGACTTAACTCACACAGTTTTTGAAACAAATAGATTTGAGCTTTTATTTTGTGAAAATTATCATAGAAGACATGTGAGCTTAAGAACATTAAAGAGATTGACCTTTTATGAATAAAGAGTAACAAATAATATGTATAAATTATGTGTTGCATTATAATTAACAGTATTTAAGAAGAAGTCAGAGATATACAGAATACAAAATTTTTATTTTTGGTTTGTTTTATGTCAGGATTCTTCCTCTGGCTTCTTTTTGTCTCTCCTTAACTGGAAATTTTTACCACTCCTAGTCCACACATTTAGTTTCCGTAAATTTTCATTTCCTGGGCTTTACCCCAAAAGCCTGATTTTGGATATTGCTTCATAGTTATGGTAATATATAATCACAATAATTAATGTATTATTTCAACAGTTAATTGTTCTTATGTGTTGAATGGAGAACACAAAAATGAATATAGCATTGCACTAAAGGTGTCTACAGTCCATGCTGGCCTTCATTGAAGAAATGTTAGTTAGGACTGGGCATGGTGGCTCACGCCTTTAATCCTAGCACTCTGGGAGGCCGAGGTGGGAGGATTGCTCGAGGTCAGGAGTTCGAGACCAACCTCAGCAAGAGCGAGACACCCGTCTCAACTAAAAATAGAAATTAGCTGGACAACTAAAAATATATAGAAAAAAATTAGCCGGGCCTGTTGGCACATGCCTGTAGTCCCTGCTACTCAGGAGCCTGAGGCAGAAGGATTGCTTAAGCCCGGGAGTTTGAGGTTGCTGTGAGCTAGGCTGACGCCACGGCACTCTAGCCTGGGCAACAGAGTGAGACTTTGTCTCCAAAAAAAAAAAAAAAAAAAAAAGAAATGTTAGGTAGGCAGTAATATATGCCAGGAGCTTTAGAAGAAAAAAAAGTCTTTAATCTTAAGTAGTTCACAGTCTAGTGTAAAAAAATTAACTGTATAAATCCTGTTATTATTATACATATTTCTATTTCTATATATCTAAAAATATAAGGCAAATTAAGTGTTTGTACCATGTTTTCTTTATCTCAGACTTGGAAGTCAGAAATTAGATAGAATATAATTTAGGGGTTACTTCAGTAGTCAAACATTTATTTATTATCTACTCTGTGCCAAAATCCTTGATATGTATGGGGAATATGTCCTTGAATAAATCATTCTCCAAATGTGTGCATCTATTAGAAGTATGCAGTGACAGATATTTTCCGTTTAAGACCTTGAATTTGCTAGCATTTGGTACTCAGTTTTAAAGAAACAGAGACGGAAGGCATGTAACAGAATCCGAAACAGATCTCTTGAAGGAGATGATGTCTGAATTTAAGCTTAAGGCAATATACAAACAGCTATAACACAACTGACATAAAAAATAAAGTAGGCTATGACCTTTATATGTTAGAAAATACACTGCTTATTGATAATACCTTTAGATGAGATAGATGGCTTTTTAGCTATCTCAAATGTTCAAAGGTTTCCAATAATTAGTGCTATAATTTACATTTCAGGAAGAATTATATTTTATGCTAATCTACACAGGGATGACACTTAGAACTATGGAAGTGCAAAAATAAATAATTTCTTCACTTTATCAGGTTTTCATTGTCTCCAAAATGAAAAAACAAAAAAGCCATCATGTACCAGGACCATTGTATATATTGATTGAGTTAGAAGATTATGGACAATTTTGTAAGAACAATAAAAAATAGTTGTTAAATAGAGTAGGATTATAAAATTTTTGTTAAGGAACACATGTCCATTGCACTGTAAATCATGAATAATTGGTATGTTGTATTTAATTTAAATCAACAAACCTCATCAAGCATCACAAATTAGATGCATGTGTGTGTGATCACAATATTCTCCTCCCAAAGTTTGCTTTTTGCAAAATATGATACTTTAAAGCAACATTTTAATAAAGTAGTAGTAAAAATAAAACTCGAGAGAATTATAGGAAGAGTAAAATGAAAAATCAAAGAGCAAAAAAGTCTCAGAGTTGGAGCAATTTGTACCGAATATTAAAAAATTATTTTGTTATTTTTACAATTTTAGTTTATGTGGCACAGAGTTATTGACTATGCAGGAAGCCATTTGAGAAAATACGTGAAAATATAAAATAAAAATTCTAATAATAAAAACAGTGAGTAGAATATTGTGTCTGAAACATCGTTGCTGTAGATCTATAAAGAGTTACTAGGTTGCAAAGTGACTCCAGTAAGGTGATTGCAGCATATGTTATCAATAATGTGAAATAGGTGTAAGGAAACTGTTGCAATAAATCAGATGATAGAAGAATAAAAAATAAAACTCTAAAATAATAATGGCAAAAACAAACAAAAAAGAACGTTACCTATGTAAACTACTTCATCCAGTAGACTATTTTCTGAACGTTCAGAAAATCGCCATTCTCCCAACGCATAGTATTTTGCCTAGCCCATAGTAGGTACTCAAAATGTTCAGATATATAAAATAATTAATGAGCAGCTACTGCATATAAAAAATAAATCAATGGTTACCAATTTAAAATAGTAAAAATGTTATGCATCATGAATTTGAAAAAAAAAAAAACATGATCTAGAGTTAAATGTATGCAAAGATAGGAGAAAAAGGATATAATTTCCAGAACAGCCTGCATTATTGAAAAAAAGTGATTCAACTAATAGACCGAGATGATTTGTTCTTTTTAATATGATACATTTGCCAAGTCTGTGACTCATCTATATTAAGACAGCAAATCTGGAATTTACAACTGTAAGGTGAATAAAATGTTCATCAAAGGCAAAAGCTAATGTGAATTCTCATAATATTCTACAAACTATTCATAATAGAACTTTTAAAAATTAGATGACCTTTGTTTCTGGTGTCTTTCTGTGTAGGTAGTTGTATATAATGGCCCTTCTCCTTTTCTTCACTTTCATACATAAATATACTTTTCTGTTCACTCAAAACATAAGCAATTTTCCTCAGCTTCCAATTTTCATCATACTTCATTTTTGTAATAACCAGACCTACCAGACTCTCTTCCACAGAAACACTCCATATTCTTAAATTCTTGTCCTTACCAAAACCATGATTTTCTATATATAATAACTCCTTCTTTCTTGAAGGCTTTCTGATTATGCTTACTGATTTAGTCCTGTGACATACATCTAAGTAACAATTTTAGCAATAGCTTCCCAGCAAAACTATAATGGAGATAAGGTTAACAGTTGGAGAGGGTTTTTTGTTGTTTTGGTTTTGATTTTGTTTTGCTTTTTAACAAATGTAAGATCACATATACATACTATAAACTAACGTGTATATAAAGAGTGGGACATGTTTGTGATTATTCATTTTCTATGCATGGATTTAGGATATGTCATGGATTTAGGATATTCATTTTCCACGCATGGATTTAGGATATATCTTTATTAGCTTCTTCCAGGTAGGATTTACCATTCCCAAAGGAAACATTTACTTTGAAGTTAAATTATCTTTTGCAAGGCTAACTCGACTTTCATTTTATTCCTAAAATATTAATGCTAAAGCTAAAATAATCCCCTTAAATTATTTTTATCTTATGTTTTCCTCCTCTCTCCTTACTTTTTTAAAAATAAATAACCTGTGCATGTCCAACAATACTGTGAAAAATTAAAAAATCAATTTTCTACAAGTCATGTAATAACAGGGAAGAACTCTTGCGATGGCACTTAGACCCTCTGATGTTGGCTAAGTACCTCATTTATATAAACATCACAAAGACATGTCTTGTTATGTGTTTACTGAACTCTTGGATAGTTTGAGTAAAGTTAATTTGACAAGATATCCAGAAGATGTTTATGATATATAATTTTATATTCATTGTTTTGATGTTGTAGGGACATTATGAAAACCTACATGGAATATACTTACCTTCCGAATGAACCGTATTGTAGTTTTAGCCATGTTAAAAATTCGAAAAAAAAAGAGTACATTTAAAAGTTCCTGTGTTTTTTTCAGCATTTGAAGGTTCTTCCCTGTCATACTAAAATTTAAGTGAACTAGGATTGAAAAAAGAAAGCCCTTAATATTTAAGTCAATTAAGCTTCTATTTGCCCAATGATGTCCTAGGAAAACACTGACTAAAATTTTAAGAAAAAAATCCAAGGAAGGAAAGAGTTAAAGTATTTTATGTTTCAAATCATAGGGTAATCAGTAATGAGTCAGGAAAAAAAGTCTCTATTAACAAAAGTGGGTTAAAATGCTGAATTATTTGTCCTTATAACAGTTTATAATTTACTGGTTGCGTCTCTGATCACATATTCAGACATCCACAATCACTTGGTGAAATCATGCTTATAAGGTGAAAATAAAATACTTAATATTAACCAGAGAAAATAGAACCGCAGTTTATGTCAAATTTCATCTGCTGTTTGATATAAGTGTTTTGTATTTTGTTCCTTCTGGGTGGCTGATAGCACTATTTGAGGAATATATTTTTTTAACTGCCATCACAGTGGTCAACATTATGTTCTTCGTGGGAGAAAGATGCTTTTATAAAACAGTTTAACTGCAGTCTGCTGTGCTGAATTTCATGTCCTTATTCATTTGCTTAGAATAGATTATCACTCTGGCAACTTTCTGCAAGTGAAATGTACATCATTGTTTGCTAGAATGTGATACTATTGACATGGGTAGTTATCATGTTTTTTCTCATGTTAGACATTCCCAAAGATACTTTGAGTTATCTATCCTTTGACATCAGTGATAGTTGAACTTCATAAACAATGTTAACAGTCTGAGCTACCAGGAAGAATCCAGTAATTTTTCCATGTAATAGACAATGAAGATGGTTCAGTAATATTTACTATTTTTTTTAAAATTGTGTTCATCTATTCCCTAACTTATACAGAATTGATTTAATGTGTCAATTATACTCCTTGTAAAAAATTTTGTTGAGATTCAAAGACTATTACACTTACAATTCTAATGATTGTCTTGTTTTGCAAATTGCACAGATGTATACAGACAAAAAGAACACAATATAGTAGAGTCACTTTGGTAAGTGACAGAGCACCAGAATTTTGTACAATTTTTCTACGAGACTTTTTTAAAAATTTTCTTTTTGCTATGAATAAGGATTCATATGTCTTCAAGAATGGTTAATTTAGGAATTAGCAAGATAATATTAAATAAATTTTACTGACCCTAGATCTTGAAGAAAATCAGTTTCTAGAAAAAGAAATCCTCTTCTATATAAATAAGAAGCAATAATGTCTTTATGTTATGAAGCATAGTTCCCCCACCTACTTTAAAAAAAAAAATAGGTAACTAGATAATAGTTTTAGTTGGTGTTGTTAACAAAATTTTCTAGGATAAGTTTGATTTAACTATGGAGCTATAAAATTGTCATCACTTACAACAGTTTATTTCTTTAACTTTTCTGCCTTTTCAATTTCTGAATTTTTTTTTCTTTGAGTGTAAAAATCTTAGACTATATTGCTACAATGATAAATAAATTATACATTGCCAAAACAACATAAAAATAAGCATACTGAAAAAGTATTAAATATCTTACCAACACATGTAGTGTGGCTTTATACTGAGTGTTAATTTATCACCTGGATAGGTAGCCAGTCAAATCACCTTTCTAGTAGATTGCTTCAGAAGTGTGGGACTTACTCTTTTTTGCAAGGTTGTATGAACATTGGTACAAGGAAAGCTAAGGGTTTTACTGCAAATATTATTAACAAATCTATATAGGTGTCCCCATGATATTGTTAGATCATATAGAAATAAAGGTCACTGATTTATAAAAAAAAAAATTAAACTGGAAAAATAAATTTATCTGAATTTGATTTTGTAATCTATCTTCCAAAAAGTACAAGTGCTTAGATATTTTAAATATATTCCATGAAAACTTCATATAAAAATCATTGCTATTCAGCTTGCATCCTTCAATCCTAAAAACATTGTATAGATAATTTCATATGTGCGTAGTTTACTGGCTATAACGATAAGCAAATGGTCAACTCTGCAACAGTGAGGGTCATGTTGTGATGGCTATAGCAATGTCATTTGGTTTTTCAAAAACATGCACTATCCACCAACTCCTAGTGTTTTCTTATTGTTATACTTTAAATCATGTAGCTACCGGTAGGTTTATCGAGTTCGAAGTGTGTCTTCAGTGAATACAAATGCCACGAGACCAATAATTTTGTTATTTGAAACTAGGAATTTTATTTCAGAAGAAGGATAAGTGGAACAAAAATATAGCCTTGTTATTTTGATTTGTGCCCAACTGCACTGATAATAAAGTAAAAATAGTATCATAATAAAAGAGTCTCAAAATTGACTTATTACATTTTTAAATCAATGAGAATTTTGTTTTGATAAATCTCAGTAAAATATGGTAATATTTAGTTGGCATGATGTTCACACAATGCCCAGGGATTATTCAGAATTTGAAGATTTACATCTAAGTTTTTACATGTAGAGGTAAATATTAAAATGATAAGGTATAAAAATTATTATGATTAAGCTTTTGAGTAAGACATGAGTATACTAAAATACCACACCATAGCTTTTTAAACTGGGGATTAACCTTTCATGAGAACTGTTCTATGAAAAGAAAGAAAATAATAGAAATTTTGTATGCGTGCAATGCTGCCTAAAGGCCTGTTTTAATTCACATTACCAGTTAACTCGGCAGTCCTTTCTCTCACGGCTAATGCATCAGTATTTCATAAAATTGGACAAGGAGTACAATTTGTCGAACTAGAACTCAATATGTCTCACAATATAGAAATAGTACAGTAGTTCACTCATAGAAACATCACTATTATCATTATGCATTATGATGTGTTAGACAAGGAAAAATACTGCTTTTGTCTCCACAGGTACAAAGTGCTTTCACTGCAGAAAAGGAACCACTGTAGAAGGATGCTTTTTCCAATACAGTGTTACTTTGTTGTACTAACAGTTTCAATTACAGGGTGAAGATAAAAAGCAAGTGCCTATCTTTTCTCACAGTAAAAGAAAGTGTCTTCCAAAGAAGGGTTGTGAAATAGAAGCCATTTCCAGTTTTTGCTTTGCATGTTTTCTCTGTTGAGTCTAACAATAAGAAAACATAATGAAAATAGTGCTACACTTGTCCTACCTTCATGAGCAACTGTATACCAAAACTGTGTGCTTTGGAATGAAATTATTCAAGTATTCATGTCTCATAAATATGCTTCAACATCAAAATATTCAATGGAACATAGAAAAAATCATTCAGTTGAAGTTATTTCATATTTCATATAAATAATCTTTTACGAAAAGTGTAATCTACTATCGAACATTCCTCAAACAACCTAAACCTTCCCTTCCAATCATAAATGCTCCAGTTGTCCAAAATCTCCCTTCTACTCGCTTGGACGGTAATCTTATGTAGTCTCCATGTACTGCTGTGAAAATACTGCCACGGCCTATCACGAGATGCATCTCATCCTCAGTCATTCAGACGTTATTCTAAGGAAGGCATGTAGAATCTTGGCGATGTATAGCTTCTCAGCATTTTTCAGGGATTCACTATAATATTGAATATGGGGAGTCAAGAGAATGCTATCCAGCTTCATCTCGTTCTCTTTCCCGGAGATGCTAACTCTGATTCCAACTCATTCAGTTGCTGTGATCTCTTCACTTTCTACCCTCTAAAAAGGTATCTGCTGTGTAAAAGCAACCCCATAACTGATTGCTCGCTTACCATTTGACATAGGAACTCAAATACTTTTGACTGTTAATGAGCAGAAGAAAAGGAAATCTTGTGTCTATACTTCAAACTATAGCTTTTATTTTCTTAGAGATCTCATTTTGGTACATCAGCAGTCACTGCTTTACAGTATGTTAACATAGAGATGTTAGAGATTATAACTGTCTGTCTATGATTGGATGTGTAGTATTGCTGCACCATTGCTAGTTATTGAGACCTGGATTAGTAGCTAAAATGACTTTCCATTTAATGTACAAACTATTACACATTCAATTAAATATACTAAGAGGAATGACTTATGTTGGCAGTAGACGCACACTGAAATTATAAGACGGAGTGTCATTTTTAGAAAAGAATATTTTTTCTCTCTACTGAAGACTAAGAAGTTCATAAACAAAAATGCTATAGATTTCAGTAACACTAGATGATCCAGAAGATGCTACGGATTTCAGTAACACTAGATGGATGCCATATAATAAACTTACATATTCACCATATTTATTTTCATCTATTGATCTCCTACTATTTACCAAACACTGTTTTAAGTGTTGGAAGTAAAACAACACAAGTTTGTTCTATGCATAAAAGTGTACCTATATACCCCAAATGAATTTATATGTGGAAAACTATAAAATTGTGATGAAAGAAATAAAGACGGTCTAAATAAATGGAGAGCTAGTCTATACCCATGAAATGGGAGACTTGATATTGTTCAAATGTCAAATTATTTTCCCAATCAAAATCCAAGCAAACAATTTTGTAAATATCAACAAACTGGCTCTAAAGGTCATATGAAAAGGCTAAATATCTATTATATGAAGCATAATAATGAAAAAAGAACAAACTCAAGGATACATACAACCCAATTTTAAGACTTAGACTAAAACAACTGTAAACAAGGCAGCATAATATTGGTGAGATGTCAGATGGGCTAATTGAACAGAACAGATAGCCCAGAATTAGAACCCCACAAATATAAGTAACATATCTTTGATAGGGTAGTAAATGTACTCTAAATGAGGAAGTGTAATACTTTCAATAAATGATACAGGAATAACTAGATAGTCATACAGAAAAAAGAGGAGGAAATCTATTCACAGACCTTACATACAATACAAACATTACCTTAAAATGGATTATAGACTTAAATGTAAAATATAAAACTATAAAAATTCTCAAAAAAAAAAAAATGGAAAATCCAGATGGCCCTTATGTATTGACTACATCTTCAGTAACTTTTTTCTCTAATTTTAGCCTGACTTTGACACTATATTAAAATATATACATTTGGGGAAGAGTGGTTTGGAAGAGTTGAAGAGAAGCTGAGGACTTTTTGCCAATTTGGAATAATATGTTTTTCAAAATTTATGAGAGAGGATTAAGGTCATTAAATTGTCTTATACCAAGTACTGGCCCTTATTTGTAAGGCAGAGCTGATACGAGAATTAAGAAAAGCATTCATATTGAAAGGTTTATTATTTTTTTTCAATTGGTATTTAAATTTAACAACAAAATTTGATCTGTAACAATAATGGAAAACTAATAAAAGAATCCTATCGATTTTTAGATTATAAATGTATATTCCCTTTAATGTATTTTGAATTATTTATAACTGATAACACATTCCCAGGATTTTTAGAAATGTATTGTATTTCTAAAATAATAGTAATATTTAAACATATTTTAAAAACATAAATTTTAAAAATTAAACACACCTATAAAAAACTAACAATGTTTTTAAAAGTCTGCATTGTTGGCTAGTGTGGGGACTTCAACTTGTAAAACTACTTTTTCTCAATCCAAGTTAACGTGGTAGCAAGGGGAAAAACGGAAACAAAATACTTCTGATTCAGCATTCTTTTGTTCAATATAAGACAGAGATCCTTGGGGTAAAGGATTATTGCCTGCTAGAGGAGAACTATATTAAATACTATCTACTCGATTATAAGTTGATATTGAACCTAGCTCTGAAGAGTGAAGTGGAATGGCTCTTTTAGGCTCTGACATTCTAAGGCATGAATCAAATAAATGCTGAGCAAGAAAGTATATAAGCCAGTGACAGATCTGACCCCCACAGGTGCAATGAACGAATGGTGTTTAGTGATTTGATTATCAAAAAAGCTTTGAAAACCAGGTCAAAAACGAAGCCAGAAGGGAAATTGGAAATAGGATACATGAAATAAAATACTCTGTAAGAAATGACATAGGGAAGATTGATTTTGTTTTCAGAGGTGTACTTAGGCATTTCGGATTTTAGGCAGGCACTGTGCTCCCCTGAGTAGCAATGGGGTTAGGAATATTACAATGTAGGTTTTTTTTCCAAGAAAATAATAACTTTATTACTTATAAAAATAAAAAACTAAAATGCACACTACTAATAGCCGAGACTGTTAGTTATTTGACATCCATCCATACCTATACCCCTACCCAATTCCTTATGCTCCCTACCCCCACTATTTGAGAATCAGGTTTTTAAGAATCCTCTAGGTTTTTCAAAGTGTTAATAGCATGTGGAAAAGCTGAAGAAACAGGGATTTTACAAATGAAAACCACTGACTTCTGATAATCTAACAACATAAAATCTCCCTTTGAATCTTTGTAGTTGAGTAGCCTATTTTGTGAAGAGGATCCAGTAACTGCCAAACTGCAGTGCTTCCAAATGCAGTCTTTATTCAATGCAAGAATTTAATTATCTCAGAACATATTTTGAAAGAATTTCAATTGTATAAGTGGTATAATTACCAAGAAACTAAAGCTATATAGTGAGGCTTAATTTACCAAATGAGCAAATAAACTTGAACAGAATATTCATCTATAAGTATCATTTTATTTAGTTTCCATTGGTCAATCTTTTTTACTTTTTTCAGTCATGGAATTAAGCAAAATCAATAAATAGATAAAAATGGTTCCAGTTGTATATGTGGGTAATTTGAGTGATTTTAATCTTCTTACAATTTATATGGGTCTCTGATTTTTAACAAGATATCTTAAGACATTGTGAAATATAGTAAATGACAATTATAATAAACCTACTAACTTCTAGTTTGTACTAGTAGTTTAGAACATACTTTAAAATATAATTCTATAAATTTTTGCTGCAGCATTATTGAGAAATAAAATGAAGTGACTAGTAGGCAAAAACAGGGGTTGCTGTAAGGATTAAATAAATGTGTGTGTATGTGTGTGATAAGAAATACACACTAAGCTGGGCGTAGCCACTCGTACCTGTGATCCTAGCACTTTCAGAGGCTGAGGCAGGAGGATTGCTTGAGACCAGGAGTTAGAGACCAGCTTGGACAATATAGCAAGACCCTGTCTCTACGAAAAATTTCTTGGAAGTATCTTTCCTTCTGTTATTTCTTTCTTTTTTATTTTATATATGTGTTTCTCTGCTTTTTATTGTGACCTATGAGAAATGGAGGAGCAAATGTGAACTTCTTTTTATCTTCTTGTTTTATTTGCTGTTGAGTAAATAGACGAGTTACATGATAATATTACTTTTATTTTTATAATAAATATTATTCATTGGATGCTGATTAATGCCAAACATTGTGGTATAAACTCTGCATGATACAGATTTAAGTTCTCACAAGAGGCCCATCAAGGAGCTAAAATTATCATTCCCATTTTGTAGATGAGAAAACTAAAGCACGGAGATATGTTGTTTCCCAAGTTACAGAGCAATAAACTGCACAACTAAATCATAAAACTATGTGGAATCACTTGAGAGTCCATGATCTTAACCATTATACTCTTCTGTTTAATTATATTCATTTTATGTATTGCTTTTTATTAACATTATAAACATGTAATTGTCAACCATTAATATTATTATGGCTGCATAAAATATGAATAATTTACAAAATATATTGTAAAAAATTACAAAGTCATCATCCTAGCTTGATTGTGACTATAATTTTAATTGTCCTTTCTGTTTGCTTGCCATTGAGGTTCAGCAAATTTATATAGTAAAGAATAATTGGCTCATTATGATGTAAATAACTATGATAGGAAAAGTCTTTTCAATTATTTACAGTGAATTACTTTTCTGTTGCCAGTTTTAAATTAGCAACTGTGTTTAATTACTGGAGGTGTCTATGCCATAACCCAAATACATGCACACGGGGCAGGCTATTTTAGCAACCTTTATGTCACAGCTCTTTTCCTTAACATTGTTAAATCTCCTGTTTCTTTATCTTCTACCTAATCATTCCCCTTATCTTGGTTTCCATTATCTTGTTTACTTAATCTCTATTGCTACTGACAAATTCTAAAGGTCATACTTACAGATGATCTAGGAAATTGAGCAATTGATATAGTTTGGACCATTAGTAGGATCAACTTTAATCCTTAGCGTCAGAGTCAGTATTTATGATAACATATTTATTTAGACATTCAATTATTTAACAGCATTAGTAGAGCATCAGCACTATGTGTAAAACGAAGTTCCAATTATTGTGCTGAATGAAAATGTGAATATGGTGTGGTCACTGTAGTAACATATAATCTAAAGAAGAAACCCTTGTGAAAAACTAATAGCAAGTAGAAGGAAAGATGTATCATCATACTTATTGCAGCCAATGTGTAACGGGATGGAAATGAAAAACATATTCACTCTGATTGGAGACAATGTGAAACTTCAACAGAAATGTCAAATATTACAAGAAGATATCTCCCAATCGAGGAAGAGATATTTCTGGAAGTAATACCAAGAACACAGAGTACATGTGACTATGAAAATACAGTATATCATGTTGAATTCAGTTTGGAATATATAACATATATTAAAATAAAATCAGATATTTTTATCCAGAGTTTGATTAAAAACAGATTTATGTATCTTCTATTAATTTGTCACTTGTTAGTAGAACATGTAGAACAACAATAATTTTGAGGAAGTTACAGTCTGACATACTGTATTTCTACCAGAAACTCACATTTTCATTATACATATTGAGCAGTTGATACAAACATTTGAACTGAGAAATATTTAGTTGGTAATATTAGTTGGATCTTTTTAAAATCAAACCCTGGATAAAATATCTGATTTTATTATAAATAAATATTAATTGGTAATAAAAATGAGATAAGAAAAATATATTTTTTTTCGAGATTTGGATATACTCAGTGCTGTGCGATGAGTTATGCTGTCAGTGTGACTTCACTCGCTTATGACTCATTTCAGAGGTTGAGATCTACTAACCCTTGTGTGCTCAGAACAATTCTGTGAGGGCAGAAGAGCAAACGTAAGCACGGAAAGTTTAAATAATTACCTAGTTGCGTTACTAGGAAATGAAAGAACCTGTTTAAAAATCCAAGCAATTGGGCTCCAGGATCTCTTCTTAAACACACACTCTGCTGCACTGTGCACTATTTTCTGGGGTAACTGTAATAATAACCTCTATTAGGTGACATTAGAGTACACAGACAATCTTTAAGTAAAACTAGCATAGCCCAGTCAAGTTGACACACAAAATTAACCACCACAAATGAGAATTTGCTTTACCATACTATCATAAATGATGCATGCAAGAAAATAAAATAGGGAGCAAATTAATATAAGGGTAATCTTGAATTCTAGGGGAAGCATAGGAGAAAGAGAATATGAGGAACAAAGAAAAATTGTCTAAAAGAAAGCACCCCAAAACATGTAAGACTCTAGGAGATGTTGAGGCATACCAAGAGAGAAAAATACTTTGTATAAAAATACTTTGTATAAAAAATGTCAATTAAATTTTAGAGGTTACATTGAGTTTGAAGTTGTTTCTTGAATGGAATAATATCTCATTCCAATTATACTCTTAAATTATAATGAAGAGAGCTTTGGTATAATTAAATATCAAGAGGCCTTGGGGACAAAGTATCACATAAATGTGTAAGAAAGGTAGCTGGTGAGAGAATATCTGGACCAGAAACCCAAAATCACAATTACGGGCAGGTAGAAAGAAGGAATAGCTTGTGGCTTTGCCTGGTTTACGAGAAAGTTAAAATCCAAACTTACTTCTCATTCATTCCCACAAAAAACCCTGGTTGTTGGAACTCTCCATATCATGTAATCTTTCAGGTTGACTTCCTAGTGTATTAACGGTAAGGAGACCCAGAAATCCTGATGCTCACCTAAGGCTTAGTCATAATGGAGACACTCTTCTAAAGTAATACCTACCCCTTGTTTTATGTAATAACTGTGTTTGTGATTGTGTCATACATTAATTATATATTAATTACTGCCCCAATAGGTCTATAAATTTATTTTAAAATTATTCTAAGTTTAGAAGCTTTAAAATGCTACAAGTATGGTTTGAGAAGCTTAAAAATGGGAAATTTTCCTTTGTTACTTGAGATTTTCAAAATTTAAGTAAAAATTTATTTTATTTATCATATTTGCAATCATTAAAATGATTTTATGTTTACAGTACAAATAATTTGATGATGGTTAAAACTCATCATGTTTCTCCAATTCACATTCTGCCATGATTGCACAATTAAAACAGGAAAGGAACATAGGATCTCTTTATTTGGGTGACCGGTTGATAGAATAAAATAAGATCCTTAAATATTAAATGTAGTTTTGTAAAATCCAAATTTAAAAAAAAAAAAAACAGCTTGACGAGGGGCCATTTATTTTTAACTGTGTGATATTTCATCCAAGTAATTTCTGGCATTTTTAGATTAACAATTTCTTTGGACATAGTAATGCCAAGAGTTTTCCCATTACTTATGGAATTAGCAAACTGTTTTTAGGTGAGAAAATATCATCTGAGTACTTCATGTGATCTCTTGGAAGATGACATAATTTTTAGGAAGGCATTATTATTTTCAATCCCAGAAAAGGCTGGCATGCTCCCCTAGTGAAATGACTATAGCATCTTAAAGCTGTGGGGCAGAGCTTAACTATCCTTCTGTGTGCTCTTCCTTTTAAGCAATTTTCACTTGAGCCTGATTGTGCTCCTCCATTTAGAAGGCAATTTTACTTCTCAGGCCACTTTGCTTCTCTATTTCTTTAACTGCCTCCTTCATTTGTGTTTTCTCCCATTTCTGATGCCCTTTGCAGTCTGTCTGGACAGCTATGCATCAGCAGGAACAATGAACACACGCCGTCTGGTGGGATTCAGCACCTCACTTTTCTGCTGTACCTGCTGGGAACTTCACTATCTCTTCCATCTCACCCAGATTCCTGAAATCCTGTTGAATATAGTTGTTATTATTTTTCTGTTATTTATATCTTTTGAAAGCCTACTTTATCAAGACAGAAGGAATAGCATACTGTCCTCCACACCTATTTCCTATCTCAGGTCAGAAGCCACAGAAGACATGGCCATAAATAGGATACCAAACTGACCTGAACTATTTTTTCCTATAATTTTTGAAAGCTTGAGGGCTCTGGACATGAGGCTGAATTTGGGTTTTTCTGTTTTGTTTTGTTTTGTTTTGTTTGTTTTGTTGGTTATTTTTTTTTAGTTATGAAGATAGTTTTTAAAAACAAGAACTGTACCTGAAATAGAAAGTCAACCCATTTGTTAAATTACCATAGCATTTTTTAAATTATTATATTAAGGATGAAAGATCAATCAGAAAATAATGACATTTTAGTATTAATTTACCATATACATTTAATTCACAGTTATCTGTTTTACATAGTCCAGATAACACAGAGAATTATGGGTTTTTCTTTTTCCATTTTTTCTTCTGATAGAAATTATGTTATTTACACTTAATCAAGGGAAGTTTTAGAACTCGATTTAATACAGTTGACTTTCCAGTTGGAAGGGTATTACCTTAAGTAGAGAAACATTCTGGGTCTATAGATTTTTAAAAATTATTTGGACTCTATTCATTAAACAAATAATAATATTTCTAGGCATGATTTGCCTATAAAACAAATATTTAGAAGACAGTTTAAATAAAACATACTCAGTTAAAAGTGATAGTATAAATATTATATTTTAATATAGTTTAAAATGTTTTCAGTTAATATTACATCCATATAAACTAATGATATCATTATTATCATAACTTACATCATTTTTTTCTTAATAAGCTGTCGGCCCTGAGATACAGGTTCCATCCTCTTGTTTTGATATAATTATAATTAGATTTAATGAATAGTCTGTGCCATTCACCAGCTGCACACACCTAGGGGAGTCACCCAGTATTGTGTTTTGTTTAATGATCCAAGAAATGGATAAAATAGCAGTGCTCAATTGACAAGGTTGCTCCAAGGACGAAACATTAGTCAACAAATACAAAGATACCAGAATAGTTCTTATCACTCAGCAAGCACCACAGAAACCACCATCATCATCATCATTGTCATCATCATCATCATCAATGTCCATATGTTCCCAATCAGTTAATTTTTTCTCACTCTAAGTACATACATAGCATCCCTCTGAGTCCAAATCAGAGCTCAGTTATATTTTTGCTTTGTGAATTTAATTAATATATAAAGAACTCAAGTAACTTATGAGTCATAGCTTTATTTTTTTTTTTCTTTTACTGCTTTTCAAAGGATAGGGATCATCAAGTAAATATTTTCAGTTACAGGAGCTCTTGATCAAGAGATATCAAAAGTTACATGACGTTTCTTTACAACAGGTCTAATAAACTGAAGCTGATAAGGACCATGGACTTTCAGTGTCCGCAGTATGCCGGAATTTTACTCCACTTAATGACGATGCTTTTCTGTCCGCTGAACAATGAGACTTATTGTAACCAATAGTGTATACACTAGATTAATTCTGTCTTATCCCAAGTGCTATTTTTCAATGTCTGTGTAGCCTGGCCATCATGGAGTTCTCCTTTCTAGCGCTTAAAAACTCCTAAATTTCCCACTCAGTAATAACTGAGAAATTCCAATGAATTCCTTCTCTTTCTTATTTTCTTAAAGCTTTGATTGTTTTCTAAATTTTATTTTTTGAAGATACATTTTAGAAATTGTTTTCAGACCATTCCTCTTTTTTCTTTTGATGGGGTCTCAAACATGGCAAAAAAAAAAAAAAAACAAACAAAACAAAAAAAAACAATGTCCACTTTAGGGAGTGGTTTTTATGGCAGTAAAGTACAAAAGACTGATGTAGTCAACAACTAGGAGAAGATGATAAACTTCAGCTTATTTAAAAGCTGTTCTTGCAAGTATATTCTTGGTGGTTCTCTAGTTTTTTATGGCAATATAAAGTAAAAATTGTACTATAATCAATGGAATCTAAATCAGGGTCAGAAGTCAGAAGTGCTAATGGAAAAGTACATTTTTTGAAAATATTTCAGAAACAGACAAAAGTATTTCCTCTTTTTATAATTTTCCTAACCTTAAAGGTATTACTAATTAGATATAACCTTTTAATATTCAAACATTATTTACACAAACTAATAAAAATATATCAATATGAGAAATTTGATTTTTCAAAATATTTAAACTTGATTGCAAACTTAGTCAATTAAGTTTTTCACAAGGTCAGGTCTTCATATGTCACAGATATTAGAATTCTCTTAAATGCTTTAAATCTTTTTAATGTTAAAAACACAAATAAAATGATTAGAATTTGCCCCTCTCAAACCCAGAATTAATAACAAAATCTGCTAAAAATACACTCATATTGAATAAGTCATTGATGTGTTATGTATATGATTTTCCTTTTTTAATTCTTTAGCTTTAGTTATTCATGTTCAGGTTTAATTTCAATCCCTACAGTTTTGTGGACTTCGGTATACATCCAATTTATTTCATCACATCAAGAGCCTTATTGCTTTTAGATTCTTTCTGTTCTGAATTGAAATAACTTTGTCCTTTTTGATAATTTATAGATAAGCTAGCTGTCTAGGTTTAAGGAAAATCCCAAGCTTATGATTTTAGTACAACTTAGTGATAAACTATTTACCCTAAGTCTCAATATCTGGTTGGAAGAATTATCCTTCTTAAACAAGTGTGAATTATTTAAGTATCTGAATGCATAATTGCATTAGTTAATCTTGTTTTCCTTCTTTATATTGACTGCTCTATTTGCCTTTATTTTTTTGAAATTCTCTTTAGCATGCATTGGCAGAATCATTATTATTCTTTATCAAGTAGAATACCTTCGTATCACTGAAAGGATGACATTAGCATGCCCATTACCACTTCCTTTGCAGGCTGTCCCTTGTATGAAGTGGTACTTTTATCTAGTGGGGGACAGAAGTGTAAAGGCAAAAGGGAGTGACATGGGATCTCTCCTGATCCATGGGAGAGCTGGGAGAACATTCTGCTACTGCTGAAATTCACTTTACTTTATCAGGGCATCCTAATCGAAGTGGGGATCTTATATCCAGGGGTACCCTGCCTTAGTCCTAACAAAAACTCCTGCTTCCTGGGCATCCAATTCAGAGCAAAACCTTGCTTCTTTGAACCCTCCCCAAAATCACCTACCGTATGCCAAAATAAGCTGCTTCTAGTACCTTCTCATGTAGTCTCTTTTGCTGCAACGAGGGGTAAACTCAACTTTGTTGGGTTTACAGACATGTTCATGGTGGCCTTTAATGGCCACTGACAGAACTCAATGGCTATTCCCAAGATATTCTTATTCTCTGTTCTAAAAATAGCTTACATGTCAGGGAACCATCTGGATGTGAAGAATTTAACAGGATCAGACCTGGTCTATGAGCAACATTTCAGTGTTTATATACTTTTTTATCCCCTCAGATTACTCTAATGCCCACTTCAAGCTCCTGTATATCAAACAAGTCACTGCTTTATACATTTTATAACTAAGCCATGCAACTTAGTCCTCAAACCATTCTACATAAATGTATTCACTAAAATATCCAGTTATCCCGAAGTTGCTTTATTTTAGGAAGGAAAATGCAGTAAGGTTTTGAAGACATATTCAAAATAGACAGACTGTAACTTTTATGCCATCTCCAAAGTTAAACAATTGTAAACAGACCTTTAAGAAGAGATCTGGTTTTATGGCAAAAACATGGATGTCGATGGTAGTGGGTCTCTCGTGGTGATCTTGATACAACTGCTACAAATTATACCAAATCATGATGAATGTCAATCCTAGACATTGTAATGCTCTTGTCCAGTGATTTGATAACTTACTATTTCTTTTAACTTAATGAACACAGAAATTCTACAAGATAGACCTTATTTTCACTCTTTTAGAGTGAGCTAACTGAGGTAGAGAAATTAAGATATTTGACAAATGCCCAATGCGGGGGAACTGGGTTTCAAAATAAGATTACCCTAATATCAAATATATCACCTCATTTTCTAAATATTTACAAGTAAAGGATTCATAAGGAAATAGTTAAGGAACATCCACAGTACTTTAGAACAGTTCTGTATGTAGTAATATACAGACAAGTTATAAGTATGAAATGAAGAATATATTTGGAAAATGGTGTAATTGTGGGTAGCTTTCAGCTGTATTTCTGCTATTTTGATATGGATTATGAAAAATATTTAAAAGTAATGATAATATATTAAAGATTATAATTCATTAAAATACTCTTAACAAAGCAATTCACTACATATCCAGCAGCTATGAAATACTAAATTTAATATCCTCCATCATTTGAGGCCAAGAATAATTAGAGATCACTGCACAGTTGAACATAGATGAAGATAATTGTGGAAAAATAAAGAACGTAAATCAGGTATACAGAAAACATAAAGGGTAGGGTGCAATCCTAGATTCAGTTCTTTAATTTTGAGAGATAAAGAAAGTGATATGACAGAAAGAAATATATTAAATTGCTTATTAATATATTAGGACAGATATAATTGTGTGGAAAGAAAAGAAAAAAGAGAAAATTTTATATTTGAAAAAACAGAAGCAGTAAATAGATAAAAAATATATCTGCATTTATTTCTAATCTATAAACTGAATCATGTATGTAATTCTATTGGACTTACCAGGGTAATTTAGCTCATCAAATTATTTAAATAAAAGTGAATTTTAAAATATTACACTAGGAAAATAATGAAAATGTACACTTAGCATTGTCAGTTCCAAGTTCCAGTTAATAAGACAGAAATAGTTTTAATACATGAATTGTCCACATTGCTGTGAAGTAACATTTCTTATAGCTTACTGGAATTCAAAATTTTTAGAGTCTGAAGCATGATTTTTCTCTCTAATGCAATATGCTTTTTAAATCACAGTCATTATTAAATAAGAATACTAATATATATGGCAATTCCCCAGGTTAATCTGTTTATAACTTTAAAATTAGCTGATGCCAAAAGAAAATTTCAGCTCAATTTACATTTGCGTTGTGGTGACTTTTATCTGTTCACCAGTTTTTTGATGGCAGTCATAATCTGCAATATTAAGAAATGCACTTCTCTGCTTTTCTCAAATAAAAGGGGAATTTCTCATGTATTTCATTTTAAAAAGCGCATCATACTTCTCAGGCGCTCATTATTTGCATATTCTCAAGTTTTGTGAGATAAAAAGCATATATGTAATTAGAAATATATCAATTATTTTCTAGCCTGTAGATACACCTTTGGATATCTTGAACTTGAAATGAAAAAAACTACCTTGCAAGGTCCCCAGAGTTTCTGTGGTTTTAGGCATATTTTATCTGGTGAAATCATAGGCACAGACAGTTAACCTGTGACCAATCGGGCAATAACATCCTGACAATTGCTCGGTAAACAATCTGACCCTTAGAAACTTATGCATAAGTGTGTTTATTTTTGTAGATAGATCTTCAGAAGTAAAATAACTAGATAAAAGGTTAAACATATTCTAAATTGCCCTTGTTTATAATTGCCACATGTCCTTGAAAATGACTTTACAAATTTATATCCCTACCAACCTGGAATTAGAGTGCCTTCTCCCCATCCAGGTCAATTCTGGAGTTTTGACTGTACATTGATTTTGCAATCTAATTTCAGAAAAAAATGATACCACACTATTGTCTTAATTTTTATTTTTTAATAACAAAGAGTTACCTTATTTTATGTATGTATTGATCATTTGCATTCTCTCCCTGTGAGATATATATATGTCCACATTTTTTATTTTGTAATATTTTAATATTTATTAGTAAAAATAAATATTTTGATATATATTTTGTGAATATGTTTTTCTAATCCATCATAGATCACATACTGTGTTTTGCACATAAATTGTCATGTTTATTAACTAACTCATAAATAATCATATCTGTCAACATTTTCCAAAATGCTACATTTTGTCATGTTTAAGAAAACTTTCCCCATTATGCACAATACTGTCTCCTAGATGTTATTACACTTGTCAATGTTCTTGGGTGTAGATGACTGAAATAGATTGTGATTAACCTAAATCAGATAATAGATTATATTGAGTAAGTCACTCAATTAGTGGCAAGGTCGAAGAAACAGACTCAGAACAGGAGCAGCACCAGGGAGACGAGGGCCCAGACCAGCAGTAATATCACATAAATATTTTGTTAAACATTGTTTTATATCTTAATCTTAAAGAAGAATAAGAGCTCTATCGTGTAGAGCAGAATAAAAGTAACTCTGTGCTTTTCCTTTTAGAATGATTAATTTCAGTTTATTTATTGATTATAATGAAAACCCTTATAGAATAAAAGGTTGGTGAAATTTCTATTTAATAAACATTTTTAAAACCAGAGAAAAAGTTGATAGGCATCATAGTTCTATTTCTTGGTAGTAATGAACCCTATTACATTTAGGACTATGTTATCATAGCAGTTAATGCATTTTCGGTGCAATGATGCAGTTCCACCCACTATACCCATCAGCAAAATAAATCATTTTTCAAGGGCTCTGCATGAATATTAAATAAATCAATAGAATATATTCAGAATCAAAATGTGGGAGACAACTCCACGTTAACTGTAGTTTGACTAATATTGCTGTTCAACATTTTTATTTTGACAACTATTTTTTCTTACATTGCAATATACACATATTTTTCCAAGGTATATTTATTTTTATTCTAATCAGTCTTAATTTATCAAAGAAATCATCAAGCAGGATATTTGGATACTTCTAGAGGAAAACAGATTTACGTAATCTTTCCCCATTCATTAGGTGTTACTATTTGAATGCTTCATAACGGTTACTTTACATATAGTTCTGAAGCTTATCATCTTGTTTGTTGATGACATTGATTTTTTTCTATTAAGGTTTCTTTTCTGCATACAATTTTCTTTCTACCAATATCATTATGATGTTAACTATTGATATCAAAATACCATTTTAATTTATCCCAGAAATATAAAGATGATAAAGAAGTTTGAGAAAAATTGTCATTTGCAAACAGAAGAATCTCCTAGGTGATATTTTCCCACAGACATTTTTTACAAAAATATTTTTTTCTGTTCTTTCTCCCAAACTTCTTTTTGATGAGCAACCAACCTTGAAATCCCCAGCATCCAACACTTAGCCGGCAGCATCTCTCCCCAGCATGCTTCTGTCTCAAGCACCCAATTATAAGCTTCCTGGGATTGTTTTAAACACTTCGGATGGTATTTCTTGTAATAAATAGCATTAAAATAGGCAAGTCACAGTGAAAACAATAACCACTGTGGCTGCAGAATTTGTTGAGGAGGTTACTGAAATTATTTCAATGATCTTATTAGACATTATTTTATCTATCACCTAGGTCTTTGTCGATATTTTAATTTATTTCAAAAGCAAAAATGTTATAAGAAAATTAATCAATATTTTCCTCATGGTGATATGTAACTGAATCAAGATAGGAAACATTTACTCAGTGATAAGTCTCCTAAAAGTTCTTTCATGCACCTACACAATTTATTCTCACACAGACCTATGAAGTAGATGCAATTTTAATTCTGATATCCCAGACAAGAAAATGCACAGAAAAATCTATTAAATATGTTTATACACATAAAAAACGTGTGCACTCTACACAGTCGAGCAGTGCTGTTTTAACTATAAATGTCTCTTGATTCATATTGGCCAACTTCATGAACTTGCAGTGTATTTTCTTACTATAATTCTGTGACCTTGTTCTTTTATTGAAATGTTTACACTATAGAAAAAGAAAGCAAAGTAGCAGCCTATAATTGTAAAGATACTTCAGTTAAATTTTCAGAACAATGTTAAGCAGAAACCACATCAGTACGAAGCACTTAGAAAGGTTAGCACATAAAAGTAACAGTTACAAAAATCTTTATTTTTTTTGTATTTAGAGAACTTTTTACTTTGGAAATATTTCTTGATTGCTTAGAGTAAAAATTAGGTATGTGTTATTGTTTGTGTTTAGTGAACCTTGATACCACACATGGACCCCTAAATAGCAATCAACTCATTATACCTACTTGCTAGGCACACATTGTCAAACTCTCTCATTAATTGTTATACTAGGTTTGGTAAACTGGGGATTCATTGCAATTAATTATATTTCAGTCATTTCTATTTTATATTTTTCAACAAGCTCTGTGCATTGATATAAACATATTTACATAACTGTAAACTTTCTGTTTTATTAATGGAAATTTTAATAAAGACAAGATTGTCCGCTGGGCTTGGGGCCTCACACCTATAATCCTAGCACTCTGGGAGGCCGAGATGGGAGGATTGCATGAGCTCAGGAGTTCGGGATCAGCCTTAGGAAGAGTAAGAAGCTGTCTCTACTAAAAATAGAAAAATTAGCTGGGCACAGTGATAAGTGCCTGTAGTCCCAGCTACTCGGGAGGCTGAGGCAGGAGAATCACTTGAGCCCAGGAGTCTGAGGCTGCAGTGAGCTATGATGACACCACTGCACTCTGGCCGGGGTGACAGAGAGAGACTCTGTTTCAGAAAACAAACAAACAAAAAAGAAAACAAGATCGTCATATGTGTTAAATACAGTTGTCTTAAAAATGTCACTAGAACTAGAAAATATTAATTTACTTTTATCCTGTAATAGTAATATCCATAAAATATTCTATAAGTATGTGTTACTTAATTAAAGTACTCAAGGTAATGTTTGTTTTACAAGTTTCTTTGGCATATGCAAGGTCTCTCTGCAAAGTATCCAGCCATGTAACAGGAAAAATAGAGACATTTACTGAAGAAGATACAAGATACAATAAACATTGTACATAGGACAATGAGGCCACACTCTCCTTCAAAGTAGGTATCTTGGGACCTCACACAGTTCTCCCACCATCTCTGAACCTAATTTGTACATGTTCAACATCCTCAGGTGTTCTGCTTGTTGCAGGGCTTCCAGAACATGGATCACTTTCACAGATTCTCGACCATCTTTGAAGCATTTTTGCCACACTTCTATTTGCACTGCACTTGTTGCATTGTCCCTGAAAGCCTTCTGAAACATCTGAATACTGTCTGCGGAGGAATGTTCAAGATTCACACAAAATTCAATGCAGATTCATTGCTCTACTTGCTCAGTCATTTTGAAGGTGACAGCCACACAGAATACATGCTCATTCAAGAGCATCCAGAGCCCTGTCATTGTTCACTCTCCTTGGCTGCCAGGTTACATTGATGTCATACTAACCTTTGTCATTATATTAAGAATGGCTGGATACTTTTCAGACAGACCTCATATATCAATAAAGGAAATTTATAATTATCATGAAATATATTATCTTAAAATAATTATTTACAAAAATGGAACATTATATTGCAAAAGTTAGTGAACTTCCCAAATCCCAAATGGTTCTCATGTAAAACCTTTTAATTCACGAAGAGAATTAAATTATAAATTATTACAATTCATGAAGAGAAAGAAAATGAAATATTTGTTATACAATGTTTAATTATCAATTTGTGAATGTTTCCTTTATTCTCTTTAAGTACGTTATTTAAGTAGAAATAGTTATATTTTCTTGTGCTTCTCATTCAAATGTGATGCAATATCATTTTCTAACGTATTGTATATGTTATGGAGCCTGCAATTTGACAGTGTGGATCCAAAACAGATCTTTTATGATTGGATATCTGCTAAGGAGACTTTAAATATAATAATACTATGGAATATGTGAATACTATTTTTTAAAAGAGAGATAGAGAAGCACAGCATCTGGTCGATTTAGGGGATAAATGTAAATCTGAAAATCATCTACTACTGGATTTGGAAGTAGAAACACCGATTCATCCAATATCCTCAACGAACTAAAAAGAGATGTGGTTTTCTTATAATAAAATTGCCAAACGTTTGGTAGTTTATATTTCTAATGAATAGCCAAGGAACAAATGATAAACAATAAAAAATATTAAATGGAGAAACGAATGTTTGACTTGGAGTACAAGTGAACATTCAGTTTAAAGGATTAGCTACTTTCTGGGAAAATCACTAAAAATAATTTTAAAAATTTAAACACAATATAGAAGAAATGAAAATGAACTACCTGTGTGCTTCCTAAGAAAAAGCAATCTCCCAAAATAAGTAAAACAAAGGTGCAATTCACAATTCTCAAACAATGAAAAAATGTTCATGGAGTTGCAGTTCATGAAATAAAAACAAGCAAAACCCTGGGAAGAAAGTGTCAAAGAATCAAGGATACAAGACATTTTGTTTTGATGGCTTTTATCAAAAAGTCCCAAATAATAGATGCTGGTGTGGTTGCATACAGGAAGGAATACTTACAAACTGTTGGTGGGAGTACAAACTAATGCAACTTCTATGGAAAATAGTATGGTTATTTCTCAAAGAACTAAAAGTAGAATTACCATTCAATCCAGCAATCCCACTACTGCTTATTTACCCAAAGGAAAAAAAGTCATTTTATCAATAAGACACTTGCACTAGAATGTTTATTGCAGCACAATTCACAATCTCAAAGATGTGGAATCAACCCAAGTGTCCATCAATTCATGAGTGAATTAATAAAATGTGGTATATGTACACCATGGAGTACTGCTCAGCCATAAAAATGAATTAATACCTTTTGCAACAATCTGGATGGAACTGGATACCATTCCCCTAAGTGAAGTATTGTAAGAATGGAAAAACAAATACCACATGAACTCATTATTAAATTGGAACTAACTGATCAGCACTCATGTGCACAGATGGAAGTAATTTTCAACGGAAATCATGCAGGTGGGCAGGGGGAGGATGGATCAAATCATACTTAACGGGTACAATGTACACTACCTGGGTGATGGGCACACTTATCACTTTGACTTAAATGGTACAAAAGCAATCCACGTAACCAAAACATTTGTATCCCTGTAATATTCTGACATAAAAAAATAAAAATAAAAAGGGAACAAAAACATTGTATTGCATACCATTAAAGTAAAACTTTCTTATTAAAAAATAGCATTGTCCATGTTTCCACATTGTTTGTTTAAAAGGGAATCAGATCAGAAGAAAAGAAACAATAACTCAGATGGAATAAATTTGTTATTAGTTGAAAAAAAATTTCAAAACACAGATGCCCACATTTCTTTATGGTATAGTTTTCTATAGTGCATTAACAATTGATGTATTTCTGAAATGAAGCACTCACATTTATAATTCTTATTCATCAACACTCTCAGTGAGAAGTTTAGAAAAAAATGCTGAAATAAAAATGATAGTAAAGTTAATTTGCAATTATATCCTTCCATTTGGGAAGTCAAAAACAAATAAATCCTCTAGCAAATTGTATCCTATCTTAATATTTTATATAACTTTAAAAACTCATTTTGGTTTATTTTTATGATAATGATTTGAGTCCATTTTATTCTTCACCCCAATAAATATGTCTAACAGTTAATCAAAAGTTATTCAAGTATAGGTGGACTTATTTTCTGATATGTGGTCCGATGTCCATTCTCATATATTCTAAAACAATTTTGCTGTAGCTTTATCCCTACACTATATTTTCATTCCTACAGTCTCACAAGTGTTCTGTATTATTTATTTGCCTAGTACAAGATTTAAATTGATTTTAGATGCAATTAAAACTTTTACTCTCATGTTATAGATGTAAGTTTACAATATTAACACCATAAAACACTTGTCTTCTAGGCATTGTGATGCATCAATGAAAGATGCTTCTAAAGGCAGTGGCATGCTTTATATGGATTTGTGGTATAATTAATGTACTTTTCAGAGATATGGATAATTAAAATAGGATATTTAGCATGGATTTTTAATCTACTTATCATTTAGGAAAAAATAAAAGAAATCTATGCCACAAGTTCTAATCAAGTTCTCCCCTACTCCCCACTCCTTTCACACACAAGAGACGCTAGCCATTTTGAAATGCATATGGTACCCAGAACATTCCAGCATGCTTCCTCATCTTTGCTTAGGCTACTGCCTTTTCTTGTTCTCAGCCCTCTTTCCACCTTAATCGCCAGTCATCTCTAAATACAGGAGTTCATTAATATTTTTTTATTTCCTCTATTAGAATCAACTACATACTCTTTAATATCCTATCCTGCATCAGTGTATAATGATATCCACAAAACTTTATTGTACTAGTATGTTTTCAGCTCTGTTTAGCTTTATCCAAAAGTCACTCAGTGGTAGGGACTGTCTTCTCTGTCTTTGTCCTAGGGCAGATCATTTGGTAGACAGGAACAGTGGAAGGAAGGAAGAAAGAAAGAAGGAGAAGAGAAAGGAAAAAAAAGGAAGGAGAAAAAAGGAGGAGGAAGGGAGGGAGGGAAGGGAGAGATCATAACTTTACTCACGGATCTCCAGAAAGTATCAGAGATTGAAAACAAACTATCTTACTTCATGAAAGTTTAGGATGTATTTTCAAGCAATGATATAGGATTTTATTTTTCAATGTTAAAATCTTAAGCAGTTATGGACAGTGCCAACATATGCAGCATTCTCGTAATGCGATTTTTCAGTGGCGGGAGATCAAGAAGCAGCCAGTCTGGTTAGTATCACAGCAGAACTAGCAGGATAGAGATTATCAGTTTTCAGTAAGAAAAGCAATTTTTGAAGTGATCTCAAGCTGTCACTTCTAAATGCGTTAGATTAATATGTGTTTTTTGGTTTTTTGGGGGGTTTTTTTGCTGTAAAAAATTTTATTTTCATTGGTCAAAGACTTGGGAGAGGGCTCCAGGGTGGTTAAAAAGCTGCCTAGTGGTTGGAAGGAGAGGCTCAGGCAGAAACCCTAATCCTTTTTGAGTCTCTATCCCTTTAGAAAAGTGGCAAATATATACCAGAAAAGTCCAGAACGTGAGCTCCAGATTCGAGACTATGCACATTTGAATAATCCCATTAGTTTATTGGCTTCATTAGGGTCAATAAGGGTCATTCGGTTCTGGTTGTCTGGTTCCGCTTGTGTTTATTCCTGGCCGAAATAGCATCCCCTCTCTGGATAATCACTCTTCTCATTATGGAGAAGAACAACAATGGGGAAATCATGTAATATCTGTCAAAGCTCTTGCTAGGAGGTGGCACATGTCACTCTCACTGTCATTCCATTTGTTAAAGAAAATCACATGACAGATCCTGACATTTGAGTTTATGTGACAGAGAAACATAATCCTTTTGTAAAATGAGTTTTTAAGAGGGCTTATATACAGAGGTAGGATGTATTTTGAACAATAACAGACTTTCCAAAGAATTAGTTGTGAATGTGAAATTAATAATGAAGAAAGACTATAATTTCTCTGAAAAGTTGTGAGAGTATGGGATCCATAATACCAGAAAAAGGAATAAACATTGAACAGAGCTGAGATCCTTTAATTGTAACAGCAGAGAAGGTAGAATGTCCAGAAACACATATTTGCAGATGGGTAGATTTGGTAGCGGAAAGAGGAATTAGGTCTCTCCTGATGGACTCTATTTTCTTAGTGAAGCATAAGGCAAGGATGTTAGCTGAAAACAGGTGTCAGCATGGGAAGTTTAAAGAGAAAGAAAATCAGAGACTCATCTCTGAGATAAGAAAATCAAAATTTCCAGAAAAATAGAATAAGGTTATTTGGCAGTTTTGGTATTGATTTGCTGTAAGTGATTATATACATGAAGACAATGTATTAAATGTATCACAGTTCCATGTGTGAGAAGAAATTAAGTTAGACTTGGACCTCTTTTGGAGTTATATGACTAGAAACAAAGATGTTATCAATATGAAAGGCACTTGCAGGCTTCAAAAAATTTTGCCAAATCTATAGTATTTTCTACAAAATAATTTCCAAGAGACCTTAAAAAGAAAATGGCCTAAAAAGGTCTTTTGACATATGTGTTGCTGCAAATCGTGGAGTGTGTGAATTGTATATAAAATCTTTAAGTGATTGGCCCATTAATGCCATCATCACTTCAGACAAGAGGAATGAAAACTGCTTCTGGAATAGCTTACATTTGAAATTCTATCTAAATATATTACTGAATCTAGATAACATTAACAAGAGATCATATTTATTCATGAGGTCTAAGGGCTTTTTCTGCCATAATTCATTTTTGATTCACAACAAAATTATAAAATAGGCATAAGAGTTATCCCATTTTTAATGTGAAGAAACTAAGACCACAGAGATTAAACGTCCAAAGTCACAAACTCAGGATTCAAATTTTAGCAATTTGGTTCCTGAGGCCACTCTCTAATGTTCCTTTTCATATAGATTGGAGGCAAAAAATCCTATAATTATAGCCTTATGTTCACAGTGAATAAATTGTAGGAGAACAAAGAAATGGCAGGCCACTTAACTTGAACTATGGCTTGAAGGATGCTAAGAAAGCAGTTTTATCCTCAGGAAAATATTGTGCATAACCCAATGTTGCCCGTATTGGGCCTCAGATTAAGTTTATTGCTGAATCTCCACAAAACCATGTATCTATTCATCCTCATAAACATACTATTATTGATTATAATAGGTATTCGAATCTTGAAACATTAAAAAAGTGAATACAAATTATTACTCTGAAAGACTTGTGGAATGAAATCCTTTGCCTTCAATTACATTCTCTCTTTTAATTAGGAATATGGCCAAAAGAATATGTATGCATAATTTTACTGTATATGTTATCCTATCACTTTTGCCTATGTTTCAATTATTAAGAGATCTTGATATTTCTCTTATAGAAAATACATATTATCCATAATCATGACTTAATATTTACACTCTATTAAATAACCAGGAGATCTCTGTGAATCTTCAGAGTACTGGCAAAACCAATTAAAACTTTTAAAAGTACAAATTAAATTATGCTTAGATTTGAAACATTATCTTAGCAATATATTTTCCTCAAACTGCAATACTAAACATAGAATTTCTTAGGAAAGAAACCTTTTCAAACAGAATGGCATAAGACAGTGTCTTTGTTTATTGAATTAAACTCTGATGGTTTTCAATATTATAAGACAGACTTACTGTTATTAATTAAACTCACTGAACTTCCTGAACTGTAAATTGACATACCCAACCTTCCTGCATGAAGGAAAGAGAAATAAGAATAATGATAATTTCATAAAAGGTCTGTAGGAATGGCTTCGCCAAAGGAGAGGTTCACTAATTCTCACAGGGTCCCTGTCTTTTCATTCTAATTGGTTGGTAAGGTCTACAGAACTGGAGTGGGAATCTATTTCTGGATGCTCATTATAAGTAAATGCAGTCAAGCATCATCATATCCTACAAATCCAGACTGAAAATGACACCTCTGGAAGGACCATAGACACGATATGTTAAAGTATGTAAAGGTAATCATTAAAATAGAAGACACTAAACCCTGAGAATAGTAATAGCCACATAAAATAATTCATTTTTTAAAAGAATGTAATTTACCAATATCTAAAACAACAGATTTTATTATCTACTATCCAAGCAAACTTACAGCTAAAAAATAGTGGAGAAATTGATTAGCTAACAGGAATAGATGTGCATAAATAACTGCCTAAAACTGAATAAGGTAAAAGAGTAATGGATAGAGCTGAATAGTTTTAGCATACAGAGTTTAGATCTTCCTAATATTTCATGTATTCATGCAATTATTTCTACTGACTCCCCAAAACATTCTTGTTTATTGAACAGAAAACAGGAGTTTATTTATTTTAACTATAAATAAAACAAAACTTATGTAAGTCAACAAGCACTAACAGTTCATTTTCATTTATATACAACAAAAAGTATTCTATGTAGACATTAACGTCTCAAGGTTTAGCTAGCTGCTTCTCAGAATATGAGCTTTTAATTTTAATGCAGCCTTTTAGAAGTCTCACCGGATCGGATTCTAAATGTTAAGAAAGATGGATCTAATAATTTTACAATAGCTGCAGGAAAAGAAAATTGAAGACATTGGTTTTAATTCTTCTCTATGCATTAGTATTTAAGTTTAAATGAGGCATTGATTATCAGTCTTAGTTAATATAGATTGAGTAATATTCCAGAGTTATCTGTTTAATGCTAAAATTAAAATGTAAGTGAACTTTTCCCCCCTTAACTTCATAGCTATATGGCAGGCCTTTCAGCTAATGTTATATTAATGTCAAATGTATAATTGCAATACATAGCAAGAGGATTTTAAGTCTTTAAATTATAGTCTCAGAAGTATAAAAAAATGTTTCTATAATTTCATATATGTAGTTCAGTTTGTATCAGTCATGAAAACACAAAAACCTAACCTAGAATTCACACCGTCTGGGTTCTTTCACAACAGTGAATTATGCCAGTGAACAATGTTCTATGGAATACTTAATTTATGCAAACTATGCCCCTATGTTAAACTTGTTAGACTTGTGATAATGTCCTATTGCTTATGATTAATTACTCAGCTTGCTGAATGCGATTCAGCAGTAGCTCTTGGTCCTTAGATTTGCATGTTGACAGTGAAACAAACAGAGATAACCTGGAGCATGTCAGCTCTCAGCAGTTATAAAGAGATGCAAAGAGCTCAACATTTCAAGCATATTTTAACATCTGTGCCTTCTCTTGTTCGGTAGGCGGTAAAGAGAATATTCTTTTTGATAGAGAAATTTGTTCATATGAGATTGCTAATACTCCATATGTGTTTCAGAGAGTTGTAGAACTTTCTAAAAGAGAGTCTGACACTATCACACTACTTGTGAGAAAGGAGCAGGAGATCCATGTGGACTTGGAAGCCCTCGTTTTGACTTCAGTGAGGGCAGCTCCTGAATTCTGCCCACTTATTTCAAAGAAAAATTTCCAAGCTTTTTTCTAGCCTCTGATTTAATAGATTTGCAGAAAATCCTTTTTCAAAAAATCTCAACGTATAAAGAAAACATTTAATTAGTTTTCTCTGCTCTGCTATATTATGTGAAACTGTAGCCAACCAATTAGGATTTTATAACCCTACAACTATGCAACTATGCTGGATTTGTTTTTTTCACTCTTTACTTTTTCTGTTTTTTTTTTGTTTTTTTTTTTTTTTTAAGTTATCAACTGTTGTAGCAGACCAGCCAGCTCAAGCTGCCTAATTCTTGTCTGCATTCCTTTCCCTGTGCCATATGCCACTGGCTTGACAGGCACTTGTCTCACTTGTCAGTCTGGATATTTACTCATACAGCCAGCCATTCACAGTAACTATGGTCTAGGCACTAAGGAGGCTTTGGAGCTAAAACAGTTTAAAAATAGGCTCAGTTTCTGGGAATTATCATTCATTCGTTCACTCATGCTGTGGTCTTCCATGATGTAGCCATCGTGCCCTGCTCACTGTTATCTCTAATTTGGAATCACTCAGTTGCTTTTCATGACATGGTTTCCTGTGTGAAAGATTTTTCACCTCAAAAAAAAAAAGAATGATATTATACTAATATAATGTTTTAAAATAAAACACTTCCAGTTTTGGTTATAATCTAGACTTGCATGATTTGTATAATTCATACAAATAATTAGTACTCTCTAAAATACAGAAAAAAACAAACAAGGAGATTTTAAGATCAAATTAGTGAACATTTGCCCACATCAATATTGGCTGTATCTACTATTGATTACCTATATTAAATCTAATTTTAATTTAAATTCTTCCCAGATTGTACTGTGTTTACTTTTTGAGGAAAATGTCAACTCTTAAGTTTGCATTTTGATTGCCCACTTTCTTCCTCATAACCAGACATGCAAATAACTTTAAGACTAAAAAAACAAATCAGCCAACCAACCAAACAAACAACAACCTATAGAGAACAGACTTTTTCCTCACACTCAGCTTTATAAGGACAATTTTGAAATTTTACTCCCTTACAATTTTTCTCCTTGAGCTAGGTTACTACATATACTCTCTATATATTTTGCCCATTAGGACTAGCGGTTAATTTAAAAAATTTACCTAATATTTTCATTTGACTTTCCTCCAAAATGCACTCCATGCTATCCTCTTTCTCAAGATCAAATGCTGCAGTGCAAGATCAAAAGTTACATAGTTCCAGGACACGGCTAAGGAGCTCACAACCAGGCATACCTACCTTGGGCACGGTGTTTCACAGTTACTTAAATTGAATCTTCTGAACTTGTGCATGAGACAACTTCCATAAACATTGGTAACAGCTCTAGCTACACACTAGAATCCAGGGAATTTACTTTTATGGTTAAAGAAATAAAAAACTTTTTCTCTTTATTGGTTTTATTTTTGAATTGTTTCTTTTTGGTGTGTGGCAAAACAACACAAAGTAAGGAAATGAATATTTCATAGGAAATAATGCCTGACTTTTACAAGAATACCACTCACAAGTATACCACAGTCTCGGTTCTGAATAAATTAGTCTAAAATTTTAACAACATTTTACTGAATGTTTACTTAATGAGCCTGCATGTTACATATGATAAGTATTATATATAATCAACAATTATCAGCTAAACATAATAATAACTCTATCATACATATATGGTGAAGGACATGCCAATATAAAGTTCTAAAATAAAATACTTCTAGTTTTGGTTATAATCTAGATGTGCGATTTATATAATTCATATAAGTAATTTGTACTCTCTAAAACAGAGAAAAAATAAACAAGGAGATTTTAAGATTAGAGTACAGCAAAACTGTTATATTCTTGCCTAATTTCATTTGACACTTAACTAAAAAAAAGTTAAGAAACTGAAGGCTTGAATTAACAACTTTACTTAGTACTTTTTCAAGCAATTTTTCATTATATATTACAACTTACTGAGTGTAGGGTTTTCTTTTGGATTGATGAAAATGATTTTCAATTAGATATAATAATTGCAGAACGTGAATGTAATAAATGACACTAAATTATACACTTTAAAATGATTGTTCTTTTTGTTGTATAAACTTCAATTAACACGCACACGTGCACATACATACATATTTGGAGGCAAACTCTGGCTGAACTAATTTCAGCTAAACTGTAAACTTTATTTTTCTCATTTAATTCAAATATTGATATTTCTCTAAAGGTATATTTTATTTACTAATAGGTTGCCATTTTTCACTGCTGGCTCCTCTGTGTGCATAAAAATATATACATTTTTGAGTATATAATCATATGTGTGGACATCGGGCGGAAAGGCTCTTTATTCTTTTTTTTTTTTTTTTTTTTTGAGACAGAGTCTCACTCTCTTGCCTGGGGCGAGTGCCGTGGCGTCAGCCTAGCTCACAGCAACCTCAAACTCCTGGGCTCAAGCAATCCCACTGTCTCAGCCTCCCGAGTAGCTGGGACTACAGGCATGTGCCACCATGCCCGGCTAATTTTTTCTATATATATTTTTAGCTGTCCCATTAATTTCTTTCTATTTTTGGTAGGAGACGGGGTCTCGCTCTTGCTCAGGCTGGTCTCGAACTCCTGAGCTCAGAACGATCCGCCCGCCTTGGCCTCCCAGAGTGCTAGGATTACAGGCGTGAGCCACCGCGCCCGGCCTATATTCTATGCTCGCCTTACAACCCATTCTGTTGTATTCTTTGCTCTGCTCTGTTCCCCAGGGGCCAACCTCGATGTACCTATTTGGGGACCACAGAATTCCTTATGCCGTACAACATAGCCTCCAACCTAGAAGTGAGGGCTCACGTCCTCAATATTTAATGTCTTGGCCCTAGAGCAATTAGCCAATTAGAAAAGTAAAATTGCTAGTGAAGGTCAAGTTATTGAGCCAGTTGGAACATGAGTCTGAGATTCTAATGTTTGATCCCAGCAGATATTGTACTGAACCATTTGTCACTGTGGCCATGATATCCAGAAATGGGAATGAAGGGTTGGAGTTAGTGCAGACCCTTTCACTATTAACTATAATAACCCACTTACAGCATTTTTACTTCCCATTTATGTCTTAGGTTGAGTAGCCTTACAGGTGAAGTAGGCTTTTTTTATAATGTACTTCATTTTATTTTTCTGAGAGCAGTTTTAGATATACCGAAAGAAAGAAAGAAAGAGAAAGAAAGACTGTAGAGTGTCACCATACACCTTGCACCTAATTTCTCATAATAAAATCTTACATTAACATAGAACATTTATTGTAATTAATGAACTAATATTTGTGCATTATTATTAACTGGAGTTTCTACTTTATTCAGATTTCCTTAGATTTTAAATCATACTCTTTTTTTCTGTTTTAGCATCCCATTCAAGATTCCATGTTACATTCAGTTTGTCCTGTCTCCTTAGTCTGCTTTTGGCTACGCCTCTGACAGTTTTAAGGAGTACTGATCAGACAGGTATTTTATAGGATGTCTTTCAATGAGGATGTGTCCGATGTTTTTCTCATGATTACACCAGGGTTATGGGTTTACAAGTGAAAGTCCATAGAGGTAATAGACCATTTTTATCACATTGTATTAAGGACATGTACTCTCAGCATGACTTGTTAGTGTTGATGTTAACTTTGACACCCAACTAAAGTCGTATGTGTCAGCTCTGTTTCTCCCCCTTTCCATGTTTTTGGTTTTTTTGAAGGATGTCATCATATGCACAGTTCACACTTAGGGAGGAGGAAGGTATGTTGTCTCTCCTTGAGGGCAAACTAGCTACATAGGTTATTTGGAGATTTTCTGTAAGGGAAATTTGTCTCCACTCCACTTATTATTTATTTGTTTATGTATATAGTATGATCGCAGGTATGCTTATTTTATAATTTGAGTTGAATCCAATATTTTTGTTTGTTTGTTTGTTTTTGGTTTTTGCTCAAATTGTTTCCACTTTGGACATTGGGAACCATTTCAGCTGGCTTCTTTGACAGATCCTATCAACGTGTTTTTTTTTTTTTCATTTCTTAGGGACTATTTTGAGCGCATCCTTTCTTTCTGGCACTACAAAATGTTCCAGGCTCATTTCCTGTATTTTCTGTCATGGTCCTAGAACCAGCCACTTCACCACACTGCCCTGGTTCTTTTTTTTTTTTTTTTTCAAGAATGGTATTGAAAGCTAAGATCCTGGTGCTAGTTGTGCTGTTTGTTTCTTGGTCGTTGTTGCTTTCAGGACCTCTCTGCTGACAGAATAGGGAAGTGAATGTGTGTGTGTGCTCACCCATAAATAGTTCATGCTGATGTCTCTCCCTACTATATAACGACTTGGGTTATTATAGCTTCTTTTTCTTTTCTATCTGTAAACTACCACTTCAAAAGCAAGAAATTTGACTTGAAGTGGAAATTATTAATAAGAAATACAGGCATGGTTTTTTCATACTAGAAGTTGAAAAGACCTCCTGCTCCATGTTGGACCCCTCAGGCTGCTGCATCAACAGACAGAGAACGGGGTTACTCTATTACACCTAATCGTAAAGGATTATTCGGGTCTATTATACACAACGGGTGCAAGTAGGACTACTAAGTCAGAAAGCGAAGGGATGCCAGGGGTCTTAGGATCCCCCTGTACAATAATGCTAATTAATAGGAAACAGCAGATAATCAATCAATATGAGATCACTAATAATATGATTCTTTTTGGAACGATGACTTTGATCTCCCTACTAGGTCAAAGTCTTCAACTAGAAGAGGTTCTGTCAGAAGTTAGGAACACATGAAATGAAATGCATGTTGGAAGAAATCTCTGATAATAACCCCAGGCTTTCAGGTCAGCTACGGATCCAGTCTCATTAACATCTACATTTTTATGTTAATTGTTTAGTTTCCTCCTTTCCCAGGAATTTTATATAAAGAGTGTAGTGGCATGTAACGTTATATATAGGTTCCACATTGGGCTTGAATGGATTGGCATTCGTGTGTGAGGATAAAATAGCTGATGGAATTTTCGTAGTCTTGCGTTGGTTTTACATGGACTTATTCTACTTTAAGGAAAGCATTACGATATTAGTTATTCGGTTTAACAGGTTCATTTCACTTTTCTCTTTCTTTCTCTGTTCAAGACTATCCTCTAGATTTTCGGTCACACAGGTTCCTCTTGGCCTCCGGTTGCTGGAGTAACTTTAGCCAACGGGAGGCGCTAGAAAGGGGTAAGAGGCCAAAGAGGAGACTACAGTACCTGCCTCTTCTGTTTCCAGCAGGCCTGCCCCGGGGCTGTGTTCCTCTTGAGCTACAGACCCTGCTGGACATCTCCTCTTCTACCTCTTTAACTCTGACTGGGCTCCAGGAACGCTATTTTCTTCCCTTGCTCCTTCAGTTCCAGGAATGACAACTGTTGCCCTTTGTTGCTAGGTTCTGGCTCCTTCACTATCTTTAATTATTGCACTCCTCTCCTAGGCATTTTTAGAAGGGCAGGGTAGAAGTTTGTTTCCAGGAACTTTGCTAACAGGGAGAAAATAATGCCCTTTTTATAATAACCAAAGTCTTTGCTAATCTATAAATTTATGCTCCCTATAGCTCCCTCAACTCCTAATACTGAACACTGAAAAACTGTAAGAAATTTTCAAACTTTTATGGAAAGGTGAACACATAATTTTTAAATACAAAATTGATGTCTCACTTTTACATTATTCTCTAAAGCACCAAATAACTTGTATAGTAACATCTTGAAAACTGCGAAGTATGACATTTCCCCATAAGATTCTCAGCCTTGTGGATAAACCTCATCAGGCAATTAGAAGTGACCTTTCTTAAAAGAATCTATGACAACTTTGAAATTATTTTAAAATTCTGGTGACATACATTTTTACACCTTTCAATTTTCTCTTTTCTTTGGAAGTCTTACATTTGTGGTAATATAAAAATGACCTTTTGAATAGATATTATAGCTCACATTTTTATCAGAAATACTATCAGTTCTTTTGTTCTTTTGTTGCATGCAGGTTTTCAGACAATGTTCTCCTCAACAATAACCAAGTATATAAGACAGAAAAAGAATGTGAGAAAAAGGAAATATAGATAAATAATTGATGAAAAGAAAACTGAAGCAGTACTTTATGAATGTTTAGTAAGCTTAATTTTTGGCAGACAATGATTTTAATATAGAATGTACATGCTGAAAACTAAATGTAATAAAACATAAGAAAAGGCAGAAGTTTAAGTGGCTGTTTATATAGAGCATTTATTTGTTTTAAAAAAATATATGTCAAGTACAAGATTATGGTTTCTAGAAGAATAAAAATGTTTGCTAAAAATATCCCAGGAAATAGTTCACTAATTGTAATTATAGTATAGATTATTTATTTATTGAAATTGGTTGAATATTTAAATTAATATGAGTGGTTTTAAGTCACAGAAGCAGGATTTGGTATAGTTGGTCACATCCTCTTCCTTATAAAAGTTTCTTCACTCAGTTGGATACCAGCTGTTCTTCCTCATCCCAAAGACTTTCAAATACTGGCTTGCTATAGGACATAATATTTTGGACTCCCTTTCTATCTATGCTCAATCCTAAGGTAACATTTTATAATCTCATAGTTCTAAGTGCTTTCCATAGTTCAACAGTTTCTAAATTTGTATCTCTTTTCCAGACCTATTTCCCAAATTCCAGTCTGACATCCAAATCACGGCACGTCCTATCCACTTGAGTAACTAATAGGCATGTCACACTAAATGCACCCAATATCAAATCTTTAAGCTGCATCACTGGGCAGGAAAAAGAAAAAACTAACTTAAAAAAAATTCCTCTCTCCCCTTCCCACACCTTTCTTGATCTCAGTCAATGTCTTCTCCAATTTTTCCAGTTGCTCAGCAGAAACACAATAAAAATTATCCTTCCTTGTCTTTTCCATCTTATCCAACACACCCAATCTATTAATATCAGAAACTCCACTTTAAAGAATATATCCAAAATCTGAACACTTCGTGTCACTTTAATTATTATCAATCCAGTTCAAATCACTACTATTTCTCTTGGTACTTTTCCAAATAGTCTCTGTTACAAATAATACCTGTGCTTCTATCTTTGTTATCGGATTTATTTTCAAAGAGCAGTCAGAGTTATCTAGTTAATACATATTTCAGAGCATGCCAATCCTATGCTAGAATCCCATTGTTTCAGAGTAAAACCAAAGTATTTTCAGTCTCTTAAAAGACCTTTATTATCCTGATCGGGTTTGGGTGATTGCACCCCCACTTTGACCTCCAATTTCAAAGATCCTGTCTTAGTATACGTTCTCTCTGCCTAGAACACTTTTTCCAAAGATTGTATGCCATACTCATCTTAGTTCTTTGTTCAAATAGTACCTATTCACTAAGGCATTATGAAGCATATATTCAAAATTACAACCCTTCTACTGATGACTCACTGTTCCTTTTTACCATTTTATTCATAGACTATGTTTCTATATAGTATACAATTTATTTTACTTATCTGTTTGTTTACCTTTTGTTCCACTAAAATATAATGTCTATTAGGGTGGAAACTGAATACTTTGTTCAGTTCTGACACACCGGCAACTCACAGATTTTCTTGAACAAAATATGAGATAAATACTTGAATGCCAAAGAGTAATTAGGTGATTTTTTAAAATGTTTGAATTAATTTTGAATAGTGCTTCAATAAACATGGAAATGCAGATATCTGTTGACATACTGTTTTCATTTCCATTGGATATACGAGGTCTGTCTGGAAAGTATCCAGCCATTGTTAATATAACGAAAGTGGATTGCAGGACATCAGTGTAACCTGGCAGCCTAGGAGAGTGGACTAAGATGTATATGTGTGAACAATGATGACTTCACTGTACTAGTCAGTGGAGTGGTAGATGCCATTGAGTGAGTATGTGTACTGTGTGGCCACCATATTCAAAATGTCTGAGCGAGTAGAACAATGAATCTTCATCAAAATTTGGGTTAAACTTGAACATTTCTCAGTGAAAACTATTTGGATGATTCAGAAGGCTTTTGGGGATGATGCAATGAGAGTGCACAAATAAAAGTGTGGCACAAATGCTTCAAAGATGGTCAAGAATCTGTTGAAAGTGATCCACATTCTGGAAGGCCTGCAACAAGCAGAACATCTGAGAATGTTGAACATGCACAGACTGCCATCAACAAGTCCCAAGGTGCCTACTGTGAAGGGGACTGAGGCATCATTGTCCTACATACAATGTTTCCTGTACCTTGTATTTTCTTCAATGAATGTCTCTGTTTTTCAAATTACATGACTGGATACTTCCTGGACGGACCTCATATGCCCAGTAGTGGGACTGTTGGATAAAATGGAGTTCTATTTTTAATTTTTTTGAGGAAACTCCATACCATTTTCCATAATGGTTATAGTAATTTACATTCCCTCCACAGCATATGAGAGTTCCCTCTTATCCCCATCCTCACCAACACTTGTTATCCTTAATAAGATACTTAATAGCTTTAGTGTTTTTAGTGTTTAGTTTTTAGTGTTTTACTTAATAGCTTTTCTAATAGGTCTGAAGTGATGTATGATTGTGGTTTTAATTTGCATTTCCCTGATGAATAGTGATGTTGAGCATTTTTATATACCAGTCGGCCATTTGTATGTCTTCATTTAAGAAATGTCTGTTTAGGTCCTTTGTCCATTTTCTAATTGGATTATTTGTTTCTTTGCTACTGAGTTGTTTGAGTTCCTTATATATTTTGGATATTAATCCCTTTTCATATATTTAGTTTTAAAATATTTTCTTCCATTCCATAGGTTGTTTTTATTCCCTCTGTTATTATTGATTGATTGATTGATTTTGCTGTACAGAAGCTTTTCAGTTTGATGTAATCCCATTTGTCTATTTTTTATTTTATTGCCTGTGCTTTTATAGTTGTATCCAAAAAATGATTGCCCAGATCAATGTCATGTAGCTTTTCCCTAAGTTTTCTTCTAGCAGTTTCATAGTTTCAAGTCTAACATTTAAGTCATTATCCATTTGGAGTTACTTTTTGTATATGGTATGATATGTGGATCTAATTTTATTTTTGACATGTGAATATCCAGTTTTCCCACCACCATCTGTTGAAGAGACTTCCCTTTAACCATCATGTGTTCTTGGCATCTGTGGTGAAAATCAGTTGTCTGTAAATGTGTGGACTTATTTCTGGGCTCCCTGTTCTGTTCCATGGCTCTATGTGTCTATTTGTATGTTAATACCATTTTGTTTTGGATACTGTAGCTCTTTAGTATATTTTGAAGTTAAGTAGAACGATGCCTCAGCTTTATTATGTGTTCAAGATTGCTTTGGCTATTCAGGGTCTACTATGGTTCCAGACAAATTGTACAATTATTTTCTCTACTTTTGTGAATACTGCCATTGGTAGTTTGACACAGTTTTCTTTGAATATGTAAATTTCTTTGGGTGATGTGGACATTTTGATTTTTTATACATATATTCATTTAATATATAAGAACATTTATAGTTTCCTCCAAAGCGTTCTATAGAAATAAAATAAGCAGATTCTTTCTGATGAGGGCAATAAAGAAATCCAGATTTCACCCGCTTCAGCCAAAAGGCACCTGAGGCTGACCATTATGTGATAGTGCATCACTGGGTTGTCCCTACCACCTAGTGATAGGTGGCTGAAATCTTTTACTACCTAAAGCCAGTAGGATGTTGACCTTCAGTCCTTAAGAGCAATATTTTTTTGAAATCTCCCTGCCAACGAAACATTATAATCTGAATATTACTATACTGTTTCACCTTTGATATTCCTACATCCCAGTATATTGAAACTTAGGTTGGAGATTTATCAGGAAGGAAAATAAAACTAATGTGACTATTATGTTTGTGCATGCATGTGTGTGTGTGTGTGTGTATTTTTAGCTGGGATCAATACAATTTTCTGAGGAGTCATTAGGCAAAGAACAACCTTAGGTATAAAAAAAAAGCCTCCCAAAGCAAAACCCCAAAATCCTAAAACTAAATACGTATTTATTAAAGGTTGATTTAACATTGGCTTATACCCTTCAATTAAATATTATTTATGCCAAGTTGTTAAACAGATCATTCCTTTATTATTTATAATAACAAATATATTTTAACTTCTCAAAAATTGTGAATGGATGCTAATTTAATAAATATGATGGCTTTGATTTTACTTATATTAATACATCAGTTTTATTATTTTGGCTAAACCTGGCCAACTTTACAAATGTCTTAGTCTAAGAAAGCCCATATGAAAGTAGGCACTACTAAGAATTTATTTAAAAGTTTTTCTTCACAATGAGCTCTAAACAGTGTCTCTGGCAAAAAAAAAAAAAAAAATTGTGATCAGTAAAGTACGTTAAATTGATGTGCAAGTCAATGAAGAAATGAATGATTAGAGATAGAAAAATATTAACTTTCAATTTTAAAAAAATTGCAAGCTTTGGCTTTTGCACTCTTCCTTATCCTCACTCACTAGGAAAAACACTGGATGAAAGTAATGACTTATACTGACTATTCATTATGAACATCCCATTTACAGAACTGTACTGACAATCCCCATCTTGTGATTATGTTTCAAGGAGGCAAAATTTCCCCCAGAATTAATGATAAATGCATCAGGGCCTTAATCTAGCACACTGTTTGAGATGATTAAATTCATGAAATGTTTGCTTAATCTATTTTCTTTTTCCATACACTATGCTTTTTGCCTGAGGCAAGCCCATCTAATAATTTTCAATTGAACAAAACCATAACTCATGACCCAATAAATTATTAAGGAACTCTGCCTTGCATCTGATTCATCATTCATCTTACCACAATGGCAGAAAGCCTACTAAATTTACCAACAGTTTCCTGCCATGATAAATAGTGCCATTTAAATGTAGGAATATATGTTTATGTGTGTATGCTTTTTTTTACAAAATTATCTTTAAAACTAAAATTTTTCACTAAATCTTTATAGTAATAATATTCTTGTTCTAAAAAGTTTTATCATCTAGATACATCATTTGTAATATGCTTCTTAACCCTGACAGCCCTCCAGAGGTACCCATTACATTTTCCCTGAGGTTGGATTTTTAAAAATAAGCTATAAAATTCAGGATATTAAAATATTGCTCCTTATTTCCTCATCACCTTATTTTTATATGCTAATATTCTAAACTGGCCTATAAAAGTCCAAAGAGAGAACATTGCTTAAAAGGGTATGTTACATAGTAAGAATACTAGGAAGATTGTTGAGATGTTGAAAATACTTCAGAACAGATAGACTATTGCAGTGGTGTCAGTAGGAAGCAATAAGCTACACCTTTGACCTGCCACTTGGTAGCCAGTCATGCAAATATATTGATATACATTTTTTAAAGCATGGAAATTATGCTTAATAGCTGAATTACTGGATGTGATAGCTGAGAATACAATTCATCATAGAAATCAATTGAAAAGTAAATATGATTTTCCAAATGGTGATATTACCTATCAGTTATACATAAAAAATGTCATTTTAATGATAAAAGTGTAATATTTGACCATATCAGAAAATATAATCTGCCTCCTCAGTTAGCTTTATTTTAAGCTGGCATGAGTACAGAATAAACAACTCACCAAACTTCAGAATAGTCAACATCATTACGATTTATTTTTTTATTTTTTTAAATTGAAAAATGGTGATACAGAAGCTTTAAAAAACAGTGTTGAAGAAAGAGACAGAAAAAATTATCCCTACAATTCTTCTAGAGTGTCTCATTTCATTTTGGATATTACTTGCTATTAAATGTTGATCACAAAGACTAAAGTGCTATTTTATTTCTTATGAAACTCTAATAATTTTATGTAAAAATTTAGTTATTGTTTTGAATTGTGATAGGTTTTATTTTAGGTAAACTGTTAGTTCTTTTAAGGACTGTCAAGCACAAAATCCTGTGTCTCTTTTTTCTTGTAAAGATTTGTAAGAAATTTTAAAAACTACAATTTGAATCAATTGTTCAATCTTCTTCTCTTTATTCCCAATGGTACACTTGAGCCAGATGTATTTTTGTGGGTCAAAGGAGAAACAAAAAGAAGCAATAATTATATGTTCATCCCTGAGAGTTTCCTGAACCCAATTACTTAATCAAAGGCAACTTGCACCTGTGATTATACAACAGCAGGAATAACAGTTGCTCTAGGGATACAGACCATGTCTAGAAAACTTCAGAGACTTGCTCTTCTAGCCTGCCCTCCTACATTTCTGAAGTTTGACTCCCTCGTTTTATAAATAAATACTTGAATACAACATTCAGAATAAAATAAGAGAGAAATAAAACACCCAAAGCAAATTTCCAGTGAAAACAAATCATGGGACCTTGTATGGAGCACATTTGTAAGAGCCGAAGATGATTTTTCAGTATTCTCATAACCACGACATGGCCACGTAGTGTTTAAAAGGTCACCATCCATTTGGCTGCTGCAGACTGATAACCCATATGCTTCACTGAAAATAACAGCTGAGAAGCCTGATTCTGGAAAAAAAAAAAAAAAAATGGGAAAATGTCCAAGCAATATCCTAACCCCAAAGAATCCTTTCTGCTCCTAAAGCCATCAACTTTTATAAACATTGTCTCAACATAATACAAAAGATGTTCAAATATATTACTAATTTGTATAAGAAACTGTTGTAGAATTTGGTAGTGGGGTCCATTTAAACTGGAAAAGTGTGCATTCCAGTGTCTACTTTTATCATATCAGTCTTTGCAGTAGTAAATAGGAAGATAAATATTTTAAATGATATAGCCTTCATGTTTTCACTGCATTTTGAGACAACGTAGACAAAAGAATGGAGAGCACTGAGTAAATCAACCAAATGAATCAAGGAGGTAATCAGTCCTGCGTGTCTTTGTATAGATAAATATGATTGAGAAATCATGTACTATGGGAATAAATCAGTAATTTTTAAAGAACTAAGATATAGACTTCTCTCCCTTCATTCATTCCTGGGGTTAATCATTGCTCCAGTGAGAAATATCCTAGTGCGTGGGTGCATGTATGTGTGAGTGGTGGGGGAGGGGTTGGATAGTTTATATTGAAGGTAATTCCTGACGTTCTCATTGTTTATTCCATAGTTTCTATTAAATTATCTCAAATAATCTTTTGTTATATGAAGAAAATTCCTCATTCCTACAATTGCCATTAACTATTGTTAACAAATATAACAACACAGAGACTAAAATAACTGCCTAGGCAACACACTCATGAAAAAAATTGAATATAAAATAAAAGCTTTTCAAAATTGGGCCAAACTGTGTCATTTGCTATTTAGATGTGACCCTGCCTTTCTTAGCCAGGTATCTGATCATATGAATATTAAGCTGATATTTTTAGAATTCCTTGGAGATATCCTGTTCATTGAGAGAGAGAGAGAGATCCACTGATTTCTCATTTATCATAAAAAAGTTATAGCAAGGAAAACAGATTGATTCCATTTGTTCTTAACACAATGTGAAGCTCTTACCATCGAAGCATGAAGAAAGAAAATGTATTGGTTCATATAGATAAATAATTAGGTAATCATTATGAAAATTCTTAGTTTGCCTGAAAAAAGACAACCCAGCTAGTATAGGTGAAGTCTTCAGTTTATCTCCCTGGTCATGAAATTACATGTATTAGTCATTTACTGATTCATTAAAGAGCACTCCAAACTCGATGGCACAGAATAACAACCATTTATTCTCACTCACACATATGTTTGTCTGTTTGTGACTGATGTATAATAAATACTGTCGCTTTTATCACAAGACTCCCAAATTTCTAAACTAACCATAGCATCAGGCTTGAAATTTAGGAACTTGCAGCACACTTCAGTATATCAATCCCCAAGTAATCTGGAGACTGATATCCCAAACAGACACAATCTACTCTCTCCATAACAACACGCACTGGAGGATGGGCTATTCTAATAAGCACAGTCAAATGGGAAAAATAAGAGGTGCATAGCAGTCACCGATTTAGAGCAACCCTGAAATGACACTGGACAAACGTTGCCTGATCCCTCGAGGCTTAATTTGCTATATTTTCTTCTTTCCAGATTATTTCAGGAGGCAACTTTATCATATATGTCAGCACAATATAGCACGTTTTGTCCTTTTATCAGCTTCCTATAATGAGTTTTTTAAAATTATTCCAATCTACTTTTATTATCTATGTTGCTGTATATCCCCTACCTCCAAATCATTTACTCCACATTTAAATACTTAGTTACAGAAGCACTCAATTTTTAGGGGCCAATTTCTGTATCAGTTAGTTATTGCTATATAATGACCCATCCCAAAATGCAGTGGTTTGAAGCAATGCTCGTGTATTCTTATTTATGAATATATGTTTGCTGTACATCAATTAACCACTCCTGAGCAGGCTGGAGGGGCCATGCATAAAGCTGAGAATCTGGCTGGTTATGACTCCCTCTTCGTGCTGATCGTTTATCTTTTCTGGGGCTAACCTGCAAGTCCAGCAGCTGCCCAGGGGAAGGTGTTCTTCTTATGATGGAAGAAAGCAAAGGAGAACAAATGGAAACATACTGTGGTAGAGTTAAAAATGATCATAAGTTCTTCCCCTCCCTTCAAAATATGTAACCTCTATCTCCACCCTTGAATATGGGTTGGCCATGCAATGACTTGCATGGGATAACTTGCAATGGCTGACAGAACATTAGCAACCATGATGCACATGGAGGATTAAGAAGTGTTTGGGAAGTGTTTGGATATCAGTGTCTGCCCTGTCCAACCTCAGGAATAAGAACAGACTAGGCTTCTAAACACTGAGAGACCACAAAGGACAGATAATAAGCTGGCCATGTGAACCACCAGCCTGCCACACACCAGGCAGAGGCTTTCAACCAACACACTCGCTCATCTTAGAGGCATGGGCAACCAAACTGATTGAACCAGAGTAATCACAGATTATCAAAATAAGTTTTGATATACATAGCTCTTGTAAGCAACTAAATTTTGGTATGATTTGCTACACAGCAAGAACACCACCTGATACAGAAATTGATACCTGGAAATGAGGTGCTGTCTTCCCAAACTTAAAACTTTTGCCACTAAATTCAAAATTATGTGATACAGAATGAAAAACCACCAAGGAAACTATTGGAAAAGGCTAAACAAACAGTATAGAAATGATTATTGAAGGGTGGAAAACCAGACTATTTATTTATGTAGTTGTGCAACCATTGGCAGAACTGTAACCTGCAGTAACTTGGCAGATAGAAAATGTACCTAAAAAGCATGAATTTTCCCAAAGATATCTGCAGACAGAATATTGAAAGTGTCAGTTTGATGTTTCTAGATGTGTATGGTAAAGAACTTCAGAAGAGAGATGAGCTATGCAAGAAACTGTTAAGATTGCAACAGTAAGTTAAAGGGTTATAGAGGAGCCATAAATTATTGGGTTAGAAAATAAACCCTGATCCCTAGTCTATGAGCCAG
>RJWJ010006368.1:0-62805 GCA_004363605.1 Indri indri | reverse complement strand
CAGAAATCGGCAAGATGGAAGTCCTGGAGCTTGTGGCCAAGATCAATGATACCATCCCCAATGCCTTCCCATCCCAGTATGAGGAAGCTATGAGAGATGAGGAAGAGAGAGCTCGAGCCAGAGCTGCAGCCAGGCCTGGCACTTCTGCCAGGGCTAGTGCACGTCCTAGGGCCACAGCCAGCAGCTCGTCCCACCCCTACTGAGGTCTAAGACAGCTTCTCCACTTTGTTTTTGAGGCTAGCTGCCAACCTTTTATATAGTGAGAGTCTGAGATGGGGCTAGAAAGATCATAATATGTATCTTATTTGTGTTTTTGCTATATATTAGTATCGTTCAAATGTTCTCCTTTTTTATTTATTTTTTTGTTTATTTATTTATTTATTTATTTCAGGGTATTGTGAGGGTACAAACATTATGGTTACACTTTATGTCTTTGGCTCACTCAAGTGCCGGTTAAAGGCATGCCCTTCCCCCCTACAGTGTTCCCCGTGTCCTTTAGTTGCGGATTTACTCCCCCATCCCCCTAATCCCTGGAGAGTATTTCTGCCATGTGAGCACCCCAGTGTTGAAATGTTCTCCTTTTAATAGAATGCTTATTTAGATTCAGAATCTATGTTTATTAATGACATGGATCATACATTTATTGCTGTTCTCAGGTTTAAGAGTAAGAGTTTCAGAATTGTGTGATACATTTTTAAAATCTTTGAATGTTTTGGGAGTTCAAGAACAAGAAAACATGGCTTTGGCATGGGGATTTTCTTGGAAACGTGTATAAGACCCTTGCAAAACATAATTGGGGTGTTAAAATAGAGGAAAAGAAAGCAAAACATAGTCAACTTTTGGTTTGCCTCATTTACTTTTGTCTTTCTTTTTGTAAAATTCAAAGATATATATGTGGTTTTCCTTAACGTATTTAAGAATGCAATAACATTAAATAGTAGTAAATTACATTTCTTGCTCGGTGGCTCATTTATTCCTATCATTAATTTAGCATCTGCTCTTTGGAGCGCTCTGTGCTAGTAGTGATGGTGCTAAGATAAAGAAGACCCTTTCCCTGTCCATAGATTTTTAGAGTCTAAGAGTAGTTATTATAAAGGAAGATGGTGTGATACACTCTAACATGTACAGGACAAGTAATAAAAAAGGAGTGAGGCTGGTGGGAGGAGGTCCAAGTGAGAAAAATCAAGTGTAAATTCCCTGAGCCAAGGCACTTTGTGGTATAGGACATTGCAAATCCCTTATTGCAAGGTCATTTTAAGTTAGCTCCATGGTGGGCTAGGTGAGGTTGTGATCATACTGAGCAGGTGTCAAACCTTCAGATGGCAAGCCTTATAGTAGAGAGACTAAGCCTAGAATGAAAACTGCCCTTAACTTTGGGATCGTGGGTAAAGCAGAGGGAATTTCTACCCGGAGTAGGAATGAAAGAATACAGCACTCTTGTCCCAGTGCAGTTGAACACAGTACGCACACTAGGTTTTTTATACATATTGTCTCCAGAGAGTTTCTGAGAAATAAGGGTGATACTCCCTTGAGGTGAGACGCCAAGAAGCCACTGGGGTGGCACTCTTTGCCCTCACCTAGTAGAGCCATGAGCCTATTCCAGTAATTAGGCTACTTTGTTTATGTTGGCAAAACTCCACGGTAAGGCTGGATTTTGTTGGTAGTGAAATAAGTGAAAATAAGGATGATTTTGTTGGGAGGGCTTCTGAGATGGAAGGGAATTGTTCGTTCTTGATGTAAATTTTACAAGCTTTGGGTTAAATTCTGGTGAAGTCCCTGCCCCCAGATTAAAAAACATATTCTCTAGTGGGGAAAATTTACTTAGTAGCATTTTAGCTTATTTGGTTTTCTTTGTCCTAGAGCACTGCATGTTCTCTTACATCTCTTGGAAAAAACAAAAAATTCCCAGAGATGAGAGTTGTCTTTTCTGGTGTGAATATAATCATAGTAATTACTGCCATTCATTAAAGAACCAGTATTTACCAGTCACTTGGCCAGGCACTTTACATATATTACATATGTTCCAAGAATCCTACAAGATAGAGCTTATCAAACTCACTTGACAGATGAAGAACTTGCAATATTCTCAAGCTCACATGGCTGGTAAGTGACAGGGCTGGGACTAGACCCCTGATCTGAATTCCTGTAGCACCCACGCTGTTCTACTCTCCCAACCCGAGGCCAACCTCTGTCTCTTAATTGTTCTCACTACTCCACAATTTCTCTCAACTGATAAGAAGTACCCTGTGGCCAAAGCACTAAAAGCAGGTCTAAAGAAGGAAGGTAAAAATGAGAATCAAACACAATTTGGGATTGTCTGTGGGGTTTATTGGCCTGGGGTCCTCCTGCCTCTAGCCCCAGGGCTCCTCCAGACCTGACACTGCTGCCCTGGTCCCTGCACATGAGTCCTGTCCCAGCACTTTCCCACATTACAGGGCCCTTCTCCTGAGTCTTCCCCAGTGTGCCCTCCTGTCCAAACTGGAACTGACCTGCTGGCCCTCTCTTCACTGTGTCCTTCTCTGGAGCCGGCACCTGCTCCTGGAGCAACATACAGCCCAGACTCACCTGCCTTCTCCCTGACATAGAGGGTTCCAACTGCATGGAGGTCCTGTCCCTCGCTGTGGGCTCCCTCTGTCAGCAACAGCCCCTTCTGTGTAATTTTTCACTTCAGATAGTGAACTTCAGACACCTGTTCACCCCGTCGGTTGCCTATACGATACTGTCAAAGTGTTTTCAAATCTGCTGGTGAGTAGAGTTTGACTTGGCACAGAATCTACTGATTCTTAGTTTATAATCCTGAGGCTGGAGAGAAGGTTTTTAAAAATCACGCTAATACTGACAGTTGGATTTTAATGGAGTATTTTATTTGAGACTGGCCATTGAACACATAGACCAATGAGTGAGCATACCTAGGTGGTCAACAACCAAAGCCTCTCTCCTAAGAGGTAGGTGAAGAAAGAGAGAGGAAATCACTGTGTAAGTTAGCATCTACTGAGGCTGAATCCCTAAAAATCCTTCTTGGAGTCCTTCTCAGAGTGGAAAATGATTCCTTGGCAGTCATGCTAGCTTTGAATAAAAAGGAAAAAAATAACTTACTATCCTTCCATTTACTCTTGTCTGTACTTGGCGCAGGGGAAAATGCTGCTTTTTTTTTCAGTGTGCTTAATTGCACCCATTCAGGTGTTCAGGTGGTGTGTGGCTATGATTTTGACCATGCAACAAAAAATAGGAGAAAATTCTCAGCTTACTGAAATTATGCAAGTTTATTGTAAGGGGTCATGCAGTAAGGTGTTATTGAATAACAAAGGGTGAACTCTCCCTGTAGTGATTTACAGGGTCATTTTAAAAATTAGCTGTGACCCTGTGTTTCAAAACATCTGTCGCATAATAAGCACTAGAAAAATTTGGCAAATTTCAAGGCAAATTTGGCCTTCTTAGAAACTCTTCCAAGAAATGAAGAGGTCTGTTGTCCTAACAAATTGTAATAGTTGCCCTTTGCCTACACCTACTGTGTAACAGTTTATGGTAGAGAGGGGCAAGTGTTCATCCACATGATGACTCGCTCTCCTTCCTGGGCTCATGGGGAGACTGAATTCCCAATCTACTAATCTACTTGTAGTTAGGAAGGGTCATGTGGCTAACCCTTGCCACTGAAATATTAATATTAATAGAATCATGTTTGTCACTTCCAAGCCAAGACACATGAGAGCCAGCCTGCCTCTTCCATTTAGCTGCAAACACTGAGAGCCCATGTCGAGGTTGGGAGCCACTTGATGGAAGCAGACTGGATCCCTGGGTCACCTAACAGCAGAGAGCTTCTGCTAACCCACATCAGACTTTATGTGCACAAAAAATAAGCCAGGCACGGTGGCTCACGCCTGTAATCCTGGCACTTTGGGAGGCTGAGGTGGGAGGATCGCTCGAGGTCAGGAGTTCGAGACCAGCTTGAACAAGAGCGAGACCCCATCTCTACTTAAAATAGAAAGAAATGATCTGGACAACTAAAAATATATTTAAAAAAATTAGCCGGGCATGGTGGTGCATGTCTGTAGTCCCAGCTACTTGGGAGGCTGAGGCAGACAGATTGCTTAAGCCCAGGAGTTTGAGGTTGCTGTGAGCTAGGCTGACACCATGGCACTCTAGCCCGGGCAACAGAGTGAGACTCTGTCTCCAAAAAATAAACAAATAAAATAAACTTCTGTTGTGCTAAGCCACTTAAGACTTCAGATTTTTTTCTGTTACATCAGATAGAATTTACTTTATCTGGGTAATACACAGCTATTATTACTATTGTTAAGCCCATTGAGATATTTTAATGACAAAACTAATAGTAGTATATATATTCTTGTTGTAAAAAACTTTAATACAGGTAAATCACAATTACTCCCTCACAACATTTCTCCAAAATTCAGCCCCTTTTTCAAAAGTAACCACAATTAACTACCTGGCATGTGTCATGCTAAAGCTGATTTAAGGCTTTTTTATACATAGATATTCCATAAGAATATATTGAGTTTTTAATACACATGAGTAACGATGTACATATTGTTCTGCCACTTGCTCTTGTCATTTAGTGAAGTGAATGCAAGATCATTCCATAACAGCACATATAGATCCACCTCATTTTTAAACCACTTCCTACAATTCTTAACTGTGTATGTGCTATAATTAACCATTCTCCTTCTGATAGATATATAAGTTGTTTTGCATTTGTTGTTATAGTCAACAGAACTGAGGTCAACACCTTTAAACACAAGTTTTTGGGTAGATGTGTATGGTTTCTTATAGGAAAGGCATATCAAAGCAGAAATTGGGTTGAAATAGCAAAAGTGCCATTGTAATTTTTTATAAATATTGCTAAAATTCATCACAAAATGTTCTACCAATTCCTATTACCACAAATTAAAGTATGTAGATACCCTGTACCCTTATAGGCATATTATTTTACCAATTTTAAATTTTGGTTAAACTTTCGGGTGAAAAATATTATCTCACTGTTACTGAAATTTGTGTTTCATTGTTTTATAATTAGGCTGAGCAGAAAACTAACTTGATCTCTTGCCTTTATAAAGCAAGATTTCTACAGCAATGTCTTGAGTACCAGAATTCCTCTGGGCATTCCTTGAAATTCTGAAATGTTGGTAAAACATTTCCCTTTACTTTCGGAGGCAAGGATTTAGTCAGAATGACCAGGTGCCAGGAAATGATTCCAGACAGGACACCTTCAGTTACTGAGGAGCATCGGGAGGATTTGAGGAGGAGGGAAAGCAATTTCCAGAGTCCATAAGAGACCACATGCTAAACTTAGTTCACAGAACCCAGGGCAGCTGGCAGTAAGGGTTCTGGATCTAGAGTTCAGCATAAGGTAGACAAGTAACCAGAAGGAGAGAAAGCAGACAATCTGGTGGAGGTCCTGGACAACTCACATGAATTGCTTTGGGAGATCTCTGAATAATTGTTACCAGCCTGAAGTTGTAGGGTGATTTGAGTGAGCAGAACTATTGAATGAAAGGATCAGAGGTATACCAGACACCCCACACTGCCTTAGAATTCCCCTCAACCTATTGTCAGGAAGAGTAGAGCTAACTCCCCTGTGTCACCCAATAATGCTACTGATGGCTCCCGGGAGAGGTGTAAGTCTTGAGTGTCCAATACCTCCTTTCCATGGTACCAGAGTTGACAGCTGTCTTGGTGTCTGCTTGAGACAGGTATGTATTCCCCTATGGACAGAGGACCCTTCCCACTGAGGTTGCGTCTATGTGAATGCATGGGGTTAGTGAGTGATGACAGACACTCACTAATAATGTAACAAAGTTGAGGTGGGCCGGAAGTATCAATGAACAGTGCAAGGGTGGTGCAGCTGCAAGGAAGGGGGAACTGCAGAGGAGATAGGCTGGTGCTAATTGCTTTAGTGACTCTACAGATAAAAGGCTGGGGGTGAACACATCTTCTAAAACAATCCAGATGATGTCTTCAGCTCTGACTGCCTCCCACAGTCCCCGAATTCTTGGCACACCTGAGGGTGGGTGCCCGCTGGCTATATTAGCCGTCCTATGTTGCCACCAGATACTGTCTGGCCCAAGGCGCAGACACTTGCAGAGCAGATGGTGAGCTGATGGAGATGGCACACTACCTTGTTAAACTGATAGTGGTTGGTGGAGGTGTGTGTGGTCAAATGCAGGGGGCATCATGTTCCATTCTGTTGCCAGCATCTCAAACTCCAAGATGAGGGTGTTAGGGCCTAGGAAGGAGATGTGCACAATCACACTCTCAGTGATAGTTTCCCATGAGAATTCTCAAGTTAGGCGAGCATTTTAGCAGTTGTGGCACTTTGGGATTCTTCTATAGAGGCAGAAGACTCTACCAAGGTGCAGGCTTTGCTTGATTCACTCATTCATTAAGCATTTATTGAACACATTCTGAGAGAAACTCAAAATAAACAAAAGAAAAGGAAATAGCAGGCAGTTGATTCAGGCTGTGGTAAGGAGGAGACAGATATGAATTTGGGGAAGTTAGGGACTATATGAAAGGGTAGGGGAGACTCTATAATGATCGAATCCTGAAGGTTGTATAACCAGGTAGAAGCTGTTCTTCTTAGCTGAGATTTAGGATAAAGGAGGAAGAAAAGTTGGTGGTGATTTGAGTTACTGGCTGTCTAGGTGATGTCTAATAGAAAGTAGAAAGTGTGAATTTGGCTATCAGGAAAGGGACCTGGGCTAGAGATTAGGTTTGGCTGTGTCAGGAGAGGTCATGTAAGGCCATAGGTTGAAGTAAAATCAAGTGTTGTGCATATAATGGCCTATATTCTATAGGAAGGCATCTTTTTTGCAAGTACACTACTCCTGCTCAGACATCTGTCTCATGTGGATTCCATTCTGCCCAATACACTGTATTTCAATGTTGCTCCTTGGCTTTCCAGCACTGTGGCAATGTGGCCCCCCACTCCTGCATCTATAGCAGACTTTGCCATCCCGTCTCTTGTTTCCAAGCCCCTCATTGCCCACCTCATTCCCACCTGGACACATATAGACACATACTGTCCTCCTACCCATTCATCTATTCTCTATTTTCAGCCCAGGACTGGCTACCCTCTCTTCAAGCCACCATCCTTGTTAGTAATTTGCACAGGCTTTGCCTTCCTGCTGACTCAATCGCTGTCTCCTCTCCCTTTCTAGCCCCATTTCAAACTCTCCTATGGGAAAGAAACCTCTGCTGTTCCTTTTACCTGGTAGCATTTTAATATGTAAGAACATGGTGGGCTTTGTCTGCCTTGTCATCCGTTTCTTTCTTTTGAAAATCTCATTTCACATTTATGTGCATGATTTCTCAACAAGTGCAGAGGGCTTGGCTGGCTTTATTTTCATCTGTTGTCTCTGCTCCTCAACATGGCACACAATCCCCTTGACTTATGCTCACATTGTTCAATCTCAACCAAATCTACTACAGATGTGCAGTTTAACTCCCTTTAATATCAGAAGTCGAATGGGTTCTTACATGAATTCCTGCTTCAAGAAACAGAGAAGGATAATTTGTGTCTGGGATTCACAGTACTACTTCTAGTTACATTGTGTTCACACTTTAAATGATGAGTGTTTTTTTTCCCTAAATGCCTGGCATGTATGGGCTCATCTTGTCACCAGGGCTTTGGGTACTAAGAGAAAAAACCTAGCCCTATCTGTTGGAACTCAGAAGAGTTAGACACAAAAACAAGAATATAATTCCATTTCTCCCCTCCCACCCACTGGGCTATTATCATACATTATTCTTCAACATATGTTAGCACCAGGATAGACTACTATTATTTTCACTTTAAAACGTCAAGTATTTTTAAAGACATTTAAATAATAAAAGTGTGTGTGTGTGTGTGTGTGTGTGCGTGCGCGCGCGCGCGCGCGTGTGTGTGTGTGTGTGTGTGTGTAACCATCTAGTTACCATTTCTGGTGCTCTTCATTCCTTTGTGTAGATCCAGATTTCTGTCTGGTACCATTTTCCTTCTTCTTGGAATACTTTTTTTAAACATTTTTTGTAGTGGACATGTTGGTTATCAATCCCCTCAGGTTTTGTATTTTTGAAAAACTCTTTATTTCACCTTTGTTTCTGAAAGATATATTCACAGGGTATAGAATTCTAGATTAACAGTTATTTTTTTTTTCTTTCAGTACTTTAGAAGTACTGACACTACTATCTTCTGGTTTAGATTGCTTTTGAAGAAAAATCTGCTGTCATCTTTATCTTTGTTCCTTTGGAGGTAAAGTGTCTTTTATCTCTGTTTACTTTCGAGAGTTTCTCTTTATCACTCCTTTTAGGCAATTTGATTACAATGTGCCTTCATGTTGTTTTCTTCATGTCTCTTGTGTTTGGGGGGTTCTTTTAGCATCTTGGATCTGTGGGTTTATAGTTCTCATCCAATTTGTGGTAAACATAGGGCTAACTGCTTTTGCTCCTGTCTCCCAGAGATCGCTGTGGTTCCTTGCTGGATGTCAAATGTCTTGAGCACCTTTTTTCATATATTTTGCCTGTTTTGTTGTTGTTGTTTCCAGTGGGAGGGTAAAACTGGTTCCTGTTATTCTGTCTTGGTTGGAAGCAGATGTCCTTCCAGATTAACTTTGTTTCTTCAGGACATCTCAATGCCTTTAATGAGATAAGATACATTGTTAAAGGTTACAAATGGAGTGTGTGTGTTGGGCATGGGGAAGGTGGGAAGTTTAGAATGATATTCTAAAGATTTATCGATGCTATTTAATAATTATTGTTTTAAATATGTCCCTTCTTTTTTATTCCTATTGCCATCTCAGCAGTTCAGGCCCTTGTTGTCTGAACTGCTACAGTATTTTTCCTCCTGGTTTTCATATTTCCAGTGTGTCTCCCTCTAATCTATCACACCAGATGGAAAACAGAAAGAAGGCTAACATCACTAAATTGGAGACTGGCTATGAAACAGACATTGACTTAGCTACTTAAGGCTCCCAGGGTATGGATATGAAAGGAACTTGCCAGGGAAGAGCTCAGTGGCCTATTGTGTTTACTTATTTCCTATCCAAATGGCCTCTTACATCCACCCATTTCTCAATCTTTAAAATGTTTGTCAAGTTTTAGAGGTAGAAGGAAACAACTGGGTCTTTTCCTCTTTTGATTTTGCTGTTTTTCTGTTCCTTTTCTACCTTGCTGAACTGTGGGTCAAGCCACTGAGGTAAAAGTATAAAAAATGTAAAAAGTACTATCTCACCCCAGGTTTCTGCTAAACTTGTTTGTCCATTAATGTTCTACAATAATGCTACATAATAAACTACCCCAAAACTCAAAGGCATGCAACAATAAACATTTATTTTCATAGTCACAAGTCTATGAGGTTTTCGGACAACTCTGCTTCAAGCTGTGAGTCTGAAGATTTGACATAGGTCTATTGCACATGTATTCGTTCAGAGGCCAAGACTGAAGGAATAGCAACTGCCTGAGAAGATCACAGGAGCCCAAGAAGGCCAAGCCAAATAGTGCAAGTACATGCCAAGGTTCTGCTCACCTCATATCCACTAACTCTCTATTGGCCAGTATAAGATGAGAATGATAAACACCAACACCAAATCAGGATAACAGTTAAAATGTTTCATCTGATTTAGTAATGTTTTATTTCTTAATCTAGGTAGTAGATACATGGATGTTCATTATTTTAGTCTCTGTAACTTTTTATATGTTGAAATTATTTCATCATAAATTTTTTGAAAGACAGGAAAAAAAAAAAACACTCTATTGGCTGAAGTAAGCCCCATGGCCAAGCCTAATGTCAAAGTGACAGGGAAGTACATGCTGCCCATCATGAAGCCATAGGATAGGTGTATATATGTAATGTTATTTCAGGGAAGTGACAGATTGAGACCAATTATTCAACCTATCACAGCCTGATTATATCACTCAATTTCATTCCATCTTCTCTATCCCACTTCCAATGCCTTGGTTTGTTCCTCTTAATTTCTCCCCACATTAGTGAATAATCTCAACTATTCTCTGTTATTTCATTCTTGTCCCAATCCAATGCGTTCGTCACATACATTAGAATAATATTTGTACAACACAAATTGTGTTAGATTATTACTCTCATGCTTAAAATCTTCAACCGTGAATCATAACAAAATATATGCTTCTTTGCATGTCATATAAGACCACCCTTCTCCTGGCTATAGTTTCCTTTCCACAATTCTTAACCCACACTTCATCTGGTCATAATAAAATCCTTGCCATTCACCGAACAAATTTGAGAAAGAATTCTTCACTTGGAAGATCATACCATTAGTGCCTAAAAATGTCTGACATATAGTTGATGCTAAAAATAAATGGTTGGTAAAATAACTGTAAAAGACATTAATCCTGGAAATATCATTTCCTAGCTTATTAGATTTTGCTAGCCTGATTAATTAATTTATATAAGAGATTATTTGAACAGCTTAGCCTTTGAGCTGGTTCTGAAACCCTGGCAAAATGTCATTTTTCTTATGTGGACTTTGATATACATCATAGCTTTTCTCGTATATTTTTATTTTGTTTCTAAGTCTTGCATAATCTATACTTAGGTTACTATCCTGAAAAATTTCATCTCAGATGACCTGTTAAATTAGAATAAATTTAAAGAAAAAGAAATGGATGTTTGTCTTATCACATCATAATGAATATATCTATCTTTGGGAAGAAAATGTTTAACAACCCTCAAAAAAAACCTTTATTGGGATCCAACTATGCATTAGGGAGTTTATAAGAATGAAAATAAACCAGTACAATGTACAGATGTGGTAGAGTGGAAAGAACATGAGTTTTGGAGACAATTAGTCTAAGATCTATATACCAGCTCTTCTAGTTTGATTTATTTAATAGTCTGGAAGTATCTGCCACATGCTAGTCAATATACTAGTGGATACTAAGGTGGACAAAACACACATACTCTTACATTCCAGTAAGAAAGTATGGTAGAAATTATTATCTGCCAATATTTGTCTTCTTAACTTTTGAGCAAATAGGAATATTGCACTTTCCTCCCCCCTTTAAAGATAGATTTGTGCCATGTTACTTGCTTTGTCCAAATGAAATGTGGATATGTGTAACTTCCATAAGGAGGCATTTAGTTGCCAGTGCTCAACTCTCCAGCCCTCACATTCTCCACGCTAGCAATCATGGTAATACATATTGAGATAACAATGCCATAAACTATTAAAACTTTTATAAGCATGGATCCCTGAGTAACTACCATGAGCAGGAAGTATCCTCTTGCTGATCTTCTTTGAACATGTAGTATGAGGGGAAAAAATTTTTATTTTACACCTCTAATATTTGAGGGATGTTTGTTACAGCACCACAACCTAGACTAACCTGACAGATACAATAGGCATAAAGTAAGTAAGATATGTAGATGCTTATAACAAAAAGCAAGGTGGACACAGGGTGCCACTGAAGTTAAAGACAGAGGAATGATTATTGTGTGGCAGGTGAAAGAAGACACTTTTGAGGAAATGATGTTAAAATGTGTGATGAATGATGTAATGGTTAACCAAGTAAATAATGTTAAATGGGGAAGACTTGCCTAACTTCTAAGGCTGGGGATTAAATGATCTAACATATTCAATGTTCCCTGCAGAGCACTGGCCCTATAGTAAAGGCTTAATAAATACTAGTTTCTTTTTCTCATAATCTCCCAATTGATTCCTGCCAAAATACATCTTTGCCATTCACTATACATGAGCTAGACTTCTGTCCATCCTTCTCAATCTCTTCTAGTAGCCACCTTAGCCTTGGATCAGAAGACAGTGCTATATCTTTTAATTGCCTGCAAAAGAAAAACTCACTTCTATCAGTAGCTGAAAACTGGTTTTAAAGAACCTTACACAGCAAAGGAAACAATCAACAAAGTGAAAAGACAACCAACCCACAGAATGTGAGAAAATATTTGCAAAATCCCACCTGACAAGGGACTAATAACTAAAGTATACAAGGAGCTCTAACAATTCACTAGGAAAAAAATCAATCTGATTTAAAAATAGGCAAAGGGTCTGAATAAACATTTCTCAAAAGACGAGATACAAATGGCCAACTGGTATGTGAAAAAATACTCGACATCACTAGTCATCAGAGAAATGCAAATCAAAATGGCAATGACATATCAACTCACCCCAGTTTAAATAGCTTTTATCAAAAAGACAGGCAATAATGAATGCTGGAGAGGCTGTAGAGAAAGAGAAACCCTTGTACACTGTTGGTGGGAATGCAAACTAGTGCAACCACCATGGAGAATAGTATGGATGTTACTTAAAAAAACTGAAACTAGAACTACCATATGACCTAGCAATCTCATTGCTAGGTATATATCCAAAGAATGGGCATCAGTATATTGAAAAGTATCTTCATTCCCATGTTTACTACAGCACTATTCAGAATAGCTGAGATTTGGAATCAATCTAAGTGTCTATCACTGGATGAATGGATAAAGAAATTGTGGTACATCTACACAATGGAACACTATATAGCCACAAAAAGAAAGAAATCCTGCCATTTGCAATAGTATGGATACAACTGGAGAACATTATGTTAAGTGAAATAAGGCAAGCACAGAAAGACAAATCTCACATGTTCTTACTCATATGTGGGAGCTAAATATTTTTAAAAAATGATCTCATGGAGACAGAGAGTAGAATGACAGTTGCCAGAAGCTGGAAAGGATACCAGGGAAGGGGGGATAAAGTAGGGATGGTTAATGGGTACAAAAATATAGTTAGATAGTTAGATAGAATGAACAATATTTGGTAGTACAACAAAGTGACTATAAACAATAAGTTAGGGTATATTTTAAAATAACTAAAAGAGTGGAATTGGAATGTTTCTAACACAAAGAGATGATAAATGCCTGAGGTGATGGGTACCTCAATTACCTTGACTTGATTAATTCACATTGTATGCCTGTATCAAAACATCACATGTATCGTATAAAGATATACAACTATTATGTGCCCATAATAATACAACAAAAAGAAAACAAAACAAAAAAATAAAAATGTATGCCTACATCTAAAACTAGTATTTAAAATAATTATGTAAATCAGGGTAATTACCATATCCATCAACACAATCTATATATGTATCAAAACATCATACTGTAACTCATAAATATGTACAATTATTATGTGTCAACTAAAAAAATAAAATGTATTAAAAATGAAAAAATAGTGGGATCACTGGATTATATGGTAGTTCTATTTTTATTTATTTATTTATTTGTTTATTTTTAGAATATTACAAGGGTACAAATGTTTAGGTTACATATATTGCATTTGCCCCACCTAAGTCAGAGCTACAAGTGTGCCCATCCCCCAGATGGTGCACACCACACCCATTAGGTGTGAATATACCCATCCCCTCATCCCTCCTCCTATCTGCCTAATACCCGGTGAATGTTACTACCATATGTGCATGTAAGTGTTGATCAATTAGTACCAATTTGATGGTGAGTACATGTGGTGCTTGTTTTTCCATTCTTGTGATACTTCGCTTCAGAGAATGGGCTCCAGCTTCATCCAGAATAATACAAGATCACGATTGTTTTTTGTGGCTGAATAGAACTCCATGGTACACATATACCACATTTTATTAATCCACTCATGTATTGATAGGCACTTGGGTTGTTTCCACAACTTTGCAACCGTGAATTGTGCTGCTATAAACATTCGAGTGCAGATGTCTTTTTAATTGAATGCCTTTTTTTCCTTTGGGTAGATATGCTATAGTGGGATTGCTGGATCAAATGGTAGTTCTACTTTTAGTTCTTTGAAGTATCTCCATACTACTTACCATAGAGGTTGTACTAGTTTGCAGTCCCAGCAGCAGTGCATGAGTGTTCCTATCTCTCTACATCCTCGCCAACATTTGTTGTTTTGGGACTCCTTGGTAAAAGCCATTTTCACTGGAGTTAAGTGATATCTCATTGTGGTTTTGATTTGCATTTCCTTGATGATTAGTTCTATTTTTAATTTTTTAAGGAAGCTCCATACCGTTTTCCATAACAGCTATACAGATTTACATTCCCATTAATAGTGTGTGAGGGTTTCCTTTCCTCCATATCCTGGCCAATGCTTGTTATTTTTTGTCTTTTTGATAATAGTCATTCTAACTGAAGTGAGGTGACATCTCATTGTCGTTATGATTGGAGTACTATTCAGCCATAAAAAAGAATAAAATCTTATCATTTGTGACAACATGGATGAACCTGGTGTACATTATTTTAAGTGAAATAAGTCAGACACAGAAAGACAAATACCGCATGATCACATTTATATGTGGAATCTAAAAAGTTGGAGCTCGTAGAAGTAGAGAGTCGAATAGTGGTTACCAGAGGCTGGGGAGGGGAGGAAGCTGGGAGATGGAAAGAGATCACTCCAGTGGTACAAAGTTACAGTTAGATAGGAGGAATAGGTTCTGGTGTTCTATTGCACAGTATGGTGACTATAGTTAACAATAATATATTTTATATTTCAAAATAGATAGAAAATTCTGAATGTTCTCACTATAATAAATGTTTGAGGTGATAGGTTTGCTAATTAGCCTGATTTGATCATTACACAATGTATACAAGAGTCCAAACATCACATTGTGCCCCATAAATATGTACAGTTAATTATGTGTCAATTAAAATAAAATAAAACCTGAAAAATTATCAATACACTCATATTCCCTTATTTGCTTTTCCCAAAGTGTATGTATCATATGAAGAGTAGTCATGACTGTGGATTTGGATTCTGGTGGCGATTCATAGAATAGAAGCAGAGACCAGCATTATAATGCTACCTTTGGGATTCAATTTTGAGCTTCATCTTCATGAACCCCCAGCAGTGGTTTGGATGGTCCTCGAGATCTTTTCCTATTATTCTACTCTGAATTTGTGCCTGAGCACTTTGTACTCTTGGAGATATCGTAGGAATCTTTCAGATTTCCAGGACTCTACTTAGAGAATATTGAAATCAGGGAGTAGGCTGAAATGTTGGGAGGATTTGGTTAGAAAGGGAAGGCATCATTTCTCAATCTTACACAGCCAGATGGCAGTGTTGCTTCTTAAAAGATAGTCATCAGAGGTTTGTAGGTTTGAAACTGGGTTTGAGGCTTGACCCCTAGCATTTATTTTATTATTCTACTGAATCCAATCTACCTGCACCTATTTCTTCTCAGTATATCAGTGGAGCAGCAACACAAGCTTGATTCTCTACTTTTTTTCAAGTATCTTTATTTTTTCCCCCTCCTTAAACACATCTCTGTTTCCCTAGAGAAATAATATTTGCCTAAAAGAAAGACTATATGAAGAAAAATTAAAATATAGTTCCTCGCTGTCCTTCCTATGAAAAGACTCACTATCAGGAAAGCAATGGTAGTGTCTTTGCAAAAGATTCTATGGAAACTAATTTGAAACCTATACCAAAAGAATACAAAAGGCAGTTTAGTCCAACCCACGTGACTGCGGGGTAATTAGTGAAATCCAGATTAATCAGAAACTTGCTAGGCAGCAGGGTGATTTGGCTAACAGCCTGGGAAGGTACAAAATAACTGGGTAATGAAGTAGAACCGACTGTAATGTGCAAGATTGTTCCCGGGATTGTACAGAAATCCATTATTTAGACAGATGCTGTATTTTGTGGCCAAGAGATCTTTAAAACTGGAAATACTGTATCTTCCCCATCTGATTCCGCTGCATTCCCCCATGGAACAAGGAATGAAGGGCAGCATTAGAGAGGGGAATATTTTAGGAAACTCTTTCCAGGTCCAGTCTGGTACCTGTCATCAAAGGTGGAGGATGTATCCTGTTACTCTAGGGCTTTGTCACACATCATCTTATCTGATCATCATAAAACATAAACTCTGTCTTAAGTGGCAAGAACAGTTGTCGCCCTCACTTTTTCATAGGTGATGAACTTGAAGCTCCAAGATGTGAAATGTTAGATTTGAATGTAGATACAGCATGTAAAGACAAGTTTGTTTGTTTGTTTTTTATTAGTGTTGCTTATGGGAGTTGCCAGGTATCCATACCCAGGCCGCAGCTGAAAATTCCTCTCTTTAATTTTGCTCAGGCAGAGTGGAAAACTCCATGCACACATCATTGGGCAGATCATCAGCTTCATGGATGACATGAGCATATTTTTGTCCAGGCGAAGTTCTCAGAGATAAATAAGTGCAAACAGCATCCACTGCTTATTAAAAAATGAGAAGTTTCATTCTAATAGGAAGAGTTAGCCTTAGGCATGTGGCAAATAGGTGTCAAGGCAAGATTCAGGAGGCATCCAAATGGCATTTTGCTCTGCCTTGATACAAATCCAAATAAATCTCTGTCCCTCTTATTGCCATTCTCTCACGTGGGAGAGTGTACACTTGACCAGGGGTAGATTGTGCCATTCTAACAGCTCAGCACAGAGGTGCTAGACCAAGTGGATGGCGTGTAACAGTTGGCAAAAAGAGAGGACAAAGAGACAGAAAGCAGATTTTCCAGGCTTTGAGACTTGAAACATGAGCAGACTCTAATTCAACTTCCCTGTGAGGAATCAGCAAGTAGGAAAAATCAACAACAATCATAATAAAATTAATTCCTTAGGAATTTCAAGGCACTATCCTAGGAGCTATGAAGGAAAGAAATAAGGAAAACATTGTCCTGCCCTCTAGGAGTTTGCAGCTTATGTTGAGAGATAACACATGTGTGTTTGTGTGTTTGTGTGTGTGTGTGTGTGTATAATATAAATTAGATATATTAGGTCATTAAATATGAAAGGTCCGATTTTGACTCAAAAGCATAGTTTATTATATCTCAAACAAGAAGCAGTAAAATTAATCAAAGTATACACCTAAACTATGGACACAGTTTTGCCATTTTAATGGTAGCTTGTGTATGCAAGCAGTGAAGAAGCCTGGAGAGCAAGTGGCAATGAAATCGTAAAAGGCGTTTTCCACAGCTTGTTGAGAATTGAATTTTTTTCCTTTCAAGAAGTGGTCCAAAGCCTGGGAGAAGTGGTAGTCAGTTGGTGCAAGGTCTGGTGAATATGGTGAATGAGAGAGTTTCCAAGTCCAGCCTCTGTAGTTTGAGCAATGTTGTTTATGTGGCATGTGGTCAAGCGTTGTCTTGCAAGAGGATTAGCCTGTCTCTATTGACCAATCTCAGCTGCTTAATCACAAGCATCCTCATCATTTCATCCAATTGGTTGCAGTAGACATCTGCTGTAATCAATTGACCAGGTTTCATGAAGCTGCAGTGGATAATACCAGCACTGGACCACCAAACAGGCAACATTAGATGTTTTTGATGAGTATTCAGTTTTGGACTGTGTTTTGGCACTTCATCTTTATCCAACCATTGTGCCAAATGCTAGCAATTGTCAAAGAGAATCCATTTTTCATCACACATAACAAAACAGTGTAGAAATGGTTCGCCTTTATGTCGTGACAGCAAAGAAAGTGAAGCTTTGAGACGATTTCTCTTCTGATGCTGGTTTAATTCATACAGAACCCATCTATCCAGTTTCTTTACCTTGCCCATTTGCTTCAAATGGTCCAATATTGTTGAAATAGTAACATCAAACCTTGCTGCTAATTCATGCATAGGTTGAGATGGATTCGCTTCCACTACAGCTTTCAGCTCATCATTATCCACCTTGGTCTCAGGTCCCCCACATGGCTCATTTTCAAGATTAAAATCAACAGAACAGAATTTCTCAAACCTTCATCATGCTGTGCATTCATTAGTCACATCCTTCCCAAACAGTTGGTTGATATTTTGAGCTGTCTGTGCCGCACTGGTTCCACAGAACTCATATTTGAAAATAACATGAATTTTTGACTTATCCATGGTTTCACAAAAAATTGTTCTAAAAAATTTGAAAGATAATCACAAGCTAAAACATGCATTTGAAAGACTGATGATGTACCTTCACAATAAAAATAAAACAAGAAGTGTCGAAGTGAAATGTCAGAGATAGTAACTGTCAAACAGTTTGTAAGGAAATTGGACATTTTATAATTAATAACCTAATAAAACCACATCTAACTGTCAAAGGCAGTTCACTACCGGTGTGAAATGACTGATTTCAGAGTGAGATGTTCTTGAGCCCAATAATACAAGAAGATGCTTTTTGCTTTTTTTCCCTTTAATGTTTATTTTGTGATTTGGGAGCACATAGGAATTTTTCTGGGGGTAGAATGCAATATTTTAGAAGAGGATAGACAAGAGGTGCAAGGTATTTTTTTTTTCTTAAAACCAAAACAAAGATACTCTTATTTTTCCAATATCCTAACTATAAACCACATAATACAATCCGCAAGAATTGATTGGATGCCAGTCACGGGTGAGATGCCTTATATTTTTGTAGCATTTAAGAAATTACAAAAACATATGCACATGTATATGTTTTCCATATGTTCCCGTAATTTCCCTGCAAGGTAGGTGGGGCAGAGATTACTCTGGCAATTTATGGTTGTGACCCCTGACCATACTGTCAAAGTCAAAGATGAATTGACCAAACTGATGTTTAGTAGATGGCCCTGCCATCGTAAGTCCTTGCCCCAGTAGGGGTGGAGACATAAATCCCATACACAAATGAAGAAAAAAAATGGGGAAGGCAGTAAAATTAAAAAGCACTAGCCTATGAATCAGATTTGGGCTTGTGCCCTAATGATACTCTTCTTACTGAGTGAATTAGAGAAGTTACTTGCCTTCTTGTGATCCTATTTTTTTTTCATAAAAAATTAGTCAATAGCTTGCTTCAAGAGGTTGCTAATTTCACATGTGGATAGGCTTTAGAGACAGTAAAGTTCTTCATAACTATCTGGCATTAAAAGGGAAAAAAGAATTAAAAAGCACGAAGAGAGGTGCTAAATGAAATGGTAATGCATCATGATAACAGCAATGATAATAAATATGCATTAATTGCTTACTATTTCCAAGAGTTTTCATTATGTAATTTTGGTTAATTTCACAAGACTTTTTGAAATAGTACCATTATCCCATTTTACAGATGGAAAAAAATTGAGGATTAAGGATGTTTAATCAATTGCCCAAGTTTGCATAGCTAGTAAATAGCAAAGCCATGAATGAATATTACAGGATATTGTTTCTTTCATACTTTGTCATTTAATGTGTGATGTGGTTGACTATGTTATCATGAATTATTAACTAAAAATAACGTACTAAATGTAATCAAATTATAGCCCTACAAAAATTGGTATGTTTTGAATTATTATTATTATTTCCAATAAGAACCCTGAGAACAAGTTAAGAAAATGCCCTATTTATTACAGACAGATATTTACAACCAAAAAAAACAAATGCAGGAAATTTCTTGAATAAGTTGTATTCAGCGGATTAAAATTATGAAATGACTTCAGGTTTTTCACATGAACATATCACAACCATTCCTGATAGGTCCAGTTGTAAGAAGAAGATCCTCCTTCAAATATCTACTGTTTTGATAGTTTTCACAGTTAGCAATTATTAAATAATTATTTAATTATAATTAAACAAAAATTATTAATAGCATCTTGGGCTCCAGCTAAACTATATGTATTGTCTTATTCTCCAGCTGCATTATATATATCATCAGTGCATGAAGATAGGGTGGGGTAGGTAAGAGTAATATATTTCCTGAGAATTTAGATACAGGCAAACCTCATTTTATTGCTCTTTGCTTTATGTACTTCACAGATACTGTCTTTTTTACAAATTGAAGGTTTGTGGCAACCTCATGTAGAGCAAGTCTGTCTGAGTCATTTTTCCAATAACACGTGCTCACTTTGGATCTCTGTGTCACATTTGACAATTCTCACAATATTGCAAACTTTTTATTTTATCTGTTATGATGATCAGTGATCAGTGATCTTTGATGTTACTATTGTAATTGTTTTGGGTCACCATGAACTGCACCCGTACAAGACAGCAAACTTAATTGATCAATGTGTGTGTTCTGGTTATTCCCCCTCCCCCTATCTCTCTCCCTCTCTCCCGGGCTCCTTATTCTCCAAGACACAATAATATTGGAATTAGGCCAGTTAATACCCCTACAATGAGCTCTAAGTGTTCAAGTGGAAGTAAGAGTCTCAGGTCTCTCACTTTAAATCAAAAGCTAGAAATGACTAAGCTTACTGAGAAAGGCCTCTTTTGCCAAACAGTTAATCAAGTTGTAAATGCAAAGGAAAAATTTTCAAAGGAAATTAAAAACGCTACTCCAGTGAACATACAAATGATAAGAATGTGAAACAGCCTTATTGCTGATATAGAGAAAGTTTGAGTGGTCTGGATGGATCGAACCAGCCACAACATTCCCTTAAACCAAAGCCTAATTCAGAACAAAACCCTAGCTCTCTTCAATTTTGTGAAGGCTGAGAGAGGAGAGGAAGCTGCAGAAGAAGACTTAGAAGCTAGCAGTGTTTGGTTCATAACTTTTAAGGAAAGAAGCTGTCTCCATAACATAAAAGTGCAAGGTGAAATAGCAAGTGCAGATGGAGAAGCTTCAGCAACTTATCTATTAATAGAACTTGCTATGGTGATTGATGAAGGTGGCTACACTTAACAACAGATTTTCAATGGAGATGAAACAGACTTCTATTAGAACATGATACCATTTAGGACTTTCATAGCTAGAGAGGAGAAGTAAATGCTTGGTTTCAAAGCTTCAAAGGACAGGCTGATTCTCTTGTTAGGGGCTAATGTAGTTGGTGACTTTAAGTTGAAGCCAATGCTCATTGACCATTCTCAAAATCCTAGGGCCCTTAAGAATTATGCTAAATCTATCTGCTTGTGCTCTATAAATGGAGCAACAAAACCTGGATGACAATACATCTGTTTGTAGCATCGTTTTCAAATATTTTAAACCCACTGTTAAGATCCACTGCTTAGAAAAGAAAGATTCCTTTGCAAATATTACTGCTCATCAACAGTGCACTTGGTCACCCAACAGCTCTGATGGAGATGTACAAGGGGATTAATGTTGTTTTCATGCCTGCTAACACAACATCCATTCTGCAGCCCATGGATCAAGGAATAATTTTGACTTTTGAGCCTTATCATTTGAGAAATACATTTCATAAGTCTATAGCTGCCATAAAGAGTGATTCCTCTGATGGATCTGGGCAGAGTAAATTGAAAATCTTCTGCAAAGGCTTCACCAAACTAGATGTCATTGAGAACATTCGTGACTCATGGGAGATCAAAATATCAACCTTAATAGGAGTTTGGAAGAAGTTAACTCCAACCCTCATGTATGACTTTGAGGGGTTCAAGACTTAACTAGAGGAAGTAACTGCAGATGTGGTAGAGATAGCAGGAGAATTAGAATTATAAGTGAGGCCTGAAGATATGACTGAATTGCTGAAATCTCATGATAATACGTGAACGGATAAGGAGTTGCTTCTTATGGATGAGCAAAGAAAGTGGTTTCTTGAGATGGAATCTACTCCTGGTGAAAATGCTGTGAACATTGTTGAAATGACAACAAAGGATTTAAAAGATTACATAGCTTAGTTGATGAAGCAGTAGCAGTGTTTGAGAGGATTGACTACAATTTTGAAAATTCTACTGTAGGTAAAATGCTATCAAACAGCATCACATGCTACAGAGAAATCTTTTTGTGAAAGGAACAGTCAATCAATGTGGCAAACTTCATTGTTTTCTTATTGTAATGAATTGCCACAGCTAGCCCAACCTTCAGTAACTACCACCCTGATCAGTCAGCAGCCATCAACATCAAGGCAAGAGCCTCCACCCGCAAAAAGATGATGACTCGCTGATGGCTCAGATGGTTGTTAGAATTTTTTAGCAATAAAGTATTTTAACTAATTTATGCACATTGGTTTTTTTAGACATAATGCTATTGCACATTTATACTGCATTATAGTGTCAAAAACCCTTTTCATGTGCACTGGGAAAACAAAATTGTGCAACACATTTTATTGCAATATTTGCTTTATCACCATGGCCTGGAACAAAACCTGCAATATTTCCAAGGTATGCCTGTATATGAAAGCTTAGATATTCTGCCATGACATGCATCATTTCAGCATGTTTTAGGAATTATTAATAAAATGGGAACACATTTTATTCTGACTAAGTATTCAGTGCATTAGGAACCATTTCCTGGAAGAGATTTGATCTAGAGACTCATTGAGACAAGTGCCCTTGCTGAATTGTACAATTATTTATCTTCTTTGTGGAATTTTGCTTCTTGTGTTTCCCAGGCAGCAGCTCTCATTACAGAACAGGTATTCAGGGATTGAATGAAGTTAACCCTTTCCTGTCATTACAGCATTCTGTGTATTTACTCGTCATATTTAATTCATGTCTTTACAATTCTACATCTCAGCGTTCACAGTTTTCACTCACATATTCACCATATGCTCATCCGTATTGATAATAGCTCCTTGATTATTGGCATTTACTGAATGCTTTCCTCTTATTTTGTTGAATTCCTAATTTTTAAAAATCTTTAATGTTCTTTGACCCCCTGTACTTCCACAGTTTATTTTGAGCTCGCAGCTTATTGGATTTCTCCTTTCATGTGTCATTGAAATTTTATTCCTTACGCAAAGTTTAGTCATTATTATACTTCTGAAAACTTGTCAACTTTTGAGTAAATAAACATTCAAGAACCTTAAGTTGTTTGATTAAGTTAATATCCAGAATTGCATTCAATTCAATTCATATGAATAGTTGCCACATATCAGCCTGGGTTAATGGAAACATTTATAAATTAATGGCCAATATTTTACATGATCACTTAGTGAGCATTAGCTTAAGTGTGCCCATGAAAACTAGCCCTAGCTACACCTTGAGTAAAACTCCAATGTGTTTCATATAGCTGTCCCATGATGATTCATTTGAAATAGTAATGTTTTCTGCAATATTTTTTTGTCCATCATTTCAAATTGTCAAGCTTTGTCATTTTGCCTCATGTTTTTTTTTTTTTAAATTAGTACAAATCTATGGGGTACATGTGCAATTATGTTACATGCATAGATTGCATAATGGTTAAGGCAGGGCTTACAGAGCACATAGAGATAAAATGGCTAAAATCATTGGCTCTGCCCTTTGAAAAACCTCAACCAATTAAGTGATAATTTTGCCTGTCCCACAGTTCACATGGGGGGGGGCGCGGAGGGGTAGAGAGACAGAGAGGGCTTTTGAAGAGGAGAGGGAAAGGAAAAGAAAGAGATTGAAATTTGGGGCTGAGTTTGGAAAGGAATCAGAAATTGGGGGTCCTGATGAGAGCACGGATCTATACATAATTCAGAAGCAGCCCTCCAGGAAGATAACAACCCTCAGAAGGATGGCTTGTGATGAGCTCAGAGAGTCTGCATATCATGCCCCAGGGGCTTCCAGACTCACCAAGTGAGTCACAAACATGACTGGAAAGCAGCAAATCTTCCTAACCTGAAGAGACTGTGTACAAGCCTTAATAAAAGTTGAAATTGCATTTGCTACCAGGTGAGCTTGGATTTGGATTCAGGTTTAATTTTATTTAAATAAGATTAAAAATGAATATTTCTTGCATATCTGAGCTTGTTGGATAAGACGACTACCAACTACATATAGAGGCTAATCTGAAACTGCTAAGAATCCTCATGTTGCATGGATGTACATCCAAGGCTGATTATAATTCCTGTCTTCCACAAGTGGCTTCGAACTGTGCTCATCTGCATCAAGCCAGCAGAAGGAGGAAAAGCATGGAAAATATCAAGTACACAGTGCATATTTCAGCTTGAAAATGACACACATCACCTTTGTTCACGTCTCGTTGTCTAGAACTCCACTGGATGCCCACACCCAACTACAAGGTAGAGTTTGTGCTTCTGGTCACCAAATATTCATTTTGCCCATCTTTCCACATATGGAACACATTAAATCCCCCAGCCCATCAAGCAAGGCAACTAAAAGTTCATTCTAGTCACTTCATCCTGCTGAATATCTAGGATCTCTGGGTGGTATGCACTCTTCTCCATAAGATCCAGATATACATTGATTATGCAATGATAAATCAGAGGCAGGATAAATGCCATAAAAACTTTCATTCAGAACAGAAAAGAATGAAAAACACCCAGCAGTCATTGATCTAGTAGCAATTATGAAATCATGCTGGGGTACAAAATATTTCATGATTAGATCCTAAGTCTCTAGGAAAAATTCTCTTGTCCAGGTCTACTGATTGCATTTCCCTATAAATTCTCTTGCAAAAACATACATCCATCATGCTTGTCTCTATAAAAAAAAAGTAATTGCAGATATTTGGAGAGCAATTAGAGTGCAGAATCCCTTTAAATTTTTATGACTTTTTCAAACTTTCACAGTTCTCTTGGTCACATCTAATGTAACAGCAATTTATATGTAAGCAACTCATCTTGGGCATTTAGAAATGTTTAATTTTAATAGAAAGAACACTTTATATTCATACTTATTTCATGTGTATAATATTTAAAATATAAAATTACAATAATAAAAAGTTTTAAGAAGATTTGCTATTTAACACAGTAGATTCTTGGTAAGAGTACGAGATCTGTCCAGAAAGTATCCAGTCATTGTTAATATAATGAGAACAGTTTGTGCAACACTGATGTAACCTGACAGCAAAGGTGAGTGGATTGTAATGCGCATGCATTATTTCAAAATATTACTGGGGTACAAATGCTTTGGTGACATAAATTGCCTTTGCACTGCCTGAGTCAGAGCTACAAGTGTGCGTCTCCCCCAGACAGCACGCATCGCACCCATTAGGTATGAATACGCTCATTCCCTCCTTCCCACTCCCACCTGCCTGACACCTGATGAAGTTACTTCCATTTGTGCACATAAATTTTGATCAATTAGTATCAATTTAATCATGAGCACACGTGGTGTTTGTTTTTCCATTCTTGTGATACTTCACTTAGAGAATATTTCTTGAGCAACTAAATTTCAGGTTCAGATTCATACCCGTTACATTGGTAAGATTGTCCCCTAAGCAGAAAGATTTAGAAAGCCATGTTAAAGAGACAGAAGAACACGTGGGTATCATATTAACAAATTTTAAAATGTTCAATTTGGAGGAAATATGATTGGCAAGAGAAATTTTAGGCGAAGGAAGAAAACAAGCTAATGTAAGCACCATCAATGCAGCATAGTCTAGGAAAACAAAAGCCCAGTCGTGTCAACACAATCTTCCTAGCAGTGAGGAGATGAATTCCTGATGACGTTAAACATTTCAAACATTTTTCTTCTTATTGCCTAATTCCATACTCAGCAATAGGCATTCTGATATTTTGGTATATAGCATAGCATGTCTATTGGGTGAAAATAGGTGGCTTCAGTATGTGATCTGCTTAGCAGTTTTATTTCTCATAAATTAGCTTTCCAATTTTGTGTGCCAACTCTGTGAGCTTTAGAATCATCCTGTGTACAACCAGCTCTTCAGAATGGTGGTGATTTAAAACATCAGTGCAAATTCTTTGAGTTTCCTCTCATCAAAAGATGGAGCCTATGTCCCCTTCAGCTGAAACTGGGCAGACTTTTATCACTGCCTTGACAAAGAGAATGCAGTGGAAGTGATTCTGGTGGCTGGGAAAAGGCTTCTGCCTATTTTTCCTGGGATACTTACTTTTGGAGCCCTGAACACCAAGTAAGAAGTCTGGCTACCCTGAGGCCACCAGGTTGCAGAAGCCATATGGAGAGACCACATGAAGAGGGCCTAAGACTACACGAAGAGGGAGAAATGCCTCCTGCTACTTTAGACCCCACCCCGTGTTCCTGCTTCAGCCACCAACTAACCGCAACTATATGAGAGACCCTGAGACAGAACCACCCAACTGAACTTTTCCCAATTCCTGGAGCACAGAAACTATGGGAGATAACACATGCCTATCGTAAACTGAAGCCACTAAGTTTTGGGGTGAGTTTTTACACAGGGATAGATAACTAGAAAATGCACCAAGGAGCTTGGATTTCTGGGCCTATGAGGAAGAGAGCCAGAGGGTGGGCAATGTAGAAACTGCCAAATCATTTTCATGGTGTGAGGCCTCCTGCTGGACAGCCAATCAGCCATTTAGCTTCCACCATTTACCTGTGCCTTTTTCGTTTAAAGCTTGACTCCAGGTAGAAATTCCTTATGGACAGTGAAATATCTTACATTGTTTTTTTTGTTTTGTTTTGTTTTGTTTTTGAGATAGAGTCTTGCTCTGTTGCCCAGGCTAGAGTGCCGTGGTGTCAGCCTAGGGCACAGCAACCTCAAACTCCTGGGCTCAAGCAATCCTTCTGCCTCAGCCTCCCAAGTAGCTGGGACTACAGGCATGCACCACCATGCCTGGCTAATTTTTTCTATATATTTTTAGTTGTCCAGCTAATTTCTTTCTATTTTTAGTAGAGACAGGGTTTCACTCTTGCTCAGGCTGGTCTTGAACTCCTGAGCTCAAGTGATCCACCCACCTCAACCTCCCAGAGTGCTAGGATTACAGGCATGAGCCACTGCACCTGGCCTCTTACACTGCTTTTTATCCTGCATCTGCCTAATTTGATATTGAGCACCTACAGGAGCCATATAACTAATGCTAATTTATCAATGAGAGGTCTCAAGAAAGCAACACCACGCAGTTTGAAAACCAGTGCCCTCAGCATCCTTGACTTAATCAAAATTGCCAAGAGGATTCATTTCACCGGGATTCACATGATGAAATATTAATAGCTAACATTTATGGAGCAATGTAACACTTGCGTGCCAAACACTGTTCCAAAAGCTTTCTGTGCTTTAAACGTTTAATCCTTACAACACCTCTAAGAGGTAAGTTCCATTGTCATCCCCATTTTGCAGATGAGGAAACTGAGTCACAGAGAGGTGAAATTACCTTACTTTCCCAACGTCACCTTTGTGTAAGAGGCTAAAGTAGGAATTAAGCTCAAGCTGTTTGTGTCTAAAGCATATTCTATTATCCATTACAATTTATTGAATCTAAATAGACTCCTAGCTCTAAAATGAAATTCCCATGGTTGTTTTTACATAGGTAATGTGGTAAAGGATAAAGAACACAACTTTTGGAGTGTCAGATCTGTCTCTTACTGGCTGTGTGACCTCAGACAGATTACATAACTCCTCTGAACCTTCCTTTTTTTTAAAAAGTCTGTAAAATGGAAATAATCATACCTACCTTTCAGGATTACTTTCAGATTAAATTTGATAAAACTTAAAAGCCTTGCATAATGCCAACACTGGTAGCTATTACTGTTTAACCAACTAACTTTGGGTGATAGCGGACCCCTAACTTTCTACAGCCCCTAAGGTCAACTACAAGATGGAGATATAAGCCAAAGGAAAGCACAACTGAAACAGGCTTTGGTTGATTTGAGATCTGCCCAAGGGACCATTCACTAGTCTACAGTGGAGTCATATCAACCACATATTCAACTTTTGAGAAATCAGCTTCCCAAAAAACAGAGAGAATAAACAATTTCCATGTGTGGAAAATTCCAGCTATCTTAAGCCTGGGAGTTAGCATGAAATAGTACAGGTGAATCTTCTTTCTAGCAATCTCTGTTCTGAGTAGCTCTGAGAGTTGGGAGCATCTTGCCTCAGTGGATATGGTTTTAGTAAAGCTTTTTTTGTTTTGCAAACATAAGCAAGTTGTTTAATCTTGTGCACATCTAAGAAAGAGTAATATATTCTATATTGGCAGAAAAATTAGTGTTGGCATCACTAGCGTGACAGGAAACACCTTGATGGTCTCAATAGGGTGTCTTCCCACAGGATTTCTAAGGCTAACATTTACTGTAGTTGATTTTCATTTTATGGGCTGATGTTGTGATGCCACCATATTTTCAACATGATTTATTTATTATTTTTGGCTTATTTAGGCCTTTCCCTTTGTTGAAGAAACTTCAGTTCTAAAGCACTGGGCCATGTATAGAAAAGCACACTGGCATCCAAACTTCTGCATGATAAAGTACATCAACAAATGACTATGTTCCAAATTGTCAGTTTATATTTTTTCTCACATCCAAATATTTTAAAAGAAATTATCTTCACAGTACTGCAAATTCTCCGATAGTATAAATTTTATATGGGAACAAAATGTTCCAGCTTTCCACTAGGAATATATGGTTGACTATATCCCTGACTACACTAGTGTTTATTATTGCAAGCAATCTTATCTAAAAGGCAAAAGGTGGAGTTCATGTTTGTATCATTTAGTTTGCTGACGCCTGAGATTTAGAACCATTCCAAGGCACTGCTTGTCAGCTCTCTTTGAAGTGTCCAAAACGTTTTCAATTGGTGTGTTTTGTTTTCTGTGAAGTGAACAAAAGTATTCAGATTTCCATTCCCTTATATACTTAATGTTGATATACTTTGTATTTAATCGTGTTACGTTATCAGGCAAACCATGGAGCAGGTAATAAACATCTAATATACTTGAGATATCAATATTCATTCTATGGCTTCTTTTTCTGAGTTACATCATTATATAATGAAGCTTCTTTGGTTTTAAGCAACAGAAATAATCTCATTTTTCTGAAATTAAACAGAGTTTATGTAGAAAGTTATCAGGAGCTAATAGGAACTGGGTTTTAAAATGGGCCAGAACCAAGGCTGTCTTCCAAGCTGGAGAAGAGGAATCAGCAGTTAGAACAGACAGAACATCTCTCCCTTTCATCTTCCACTCCAAGAGGGAATAACATTTCCACCACTGTTAGTCTTTATTCCTCTGCCCAAGGTTTACCCTGATTTGGATTGGGTTACGTGCCCACTGCTTGGTTGGGGGAAGAAGAGCCTTTGTTTTTACAGCACACCAGATTGCATTCAAAGAGGAAGAAGTAACTCCTGCAAAAATTGATGAGTGCTTTTAGGGAGAGGAAATTGATGCTGGCTGCCGAAATCCAACACATTTTTGCTCCAAACATAAATTTTTTTCATGGAAGACATTTTACTAAATTGTCATTTATTTAATCCCTCCAACCCCCCTCCTCAATATAACAGACTAAGAGGCTCTGCTCTCCATTAGTTAGTTCAACTCTTTCTTGATGTAAACCCTTATCCTTGGACAAAAGAAAATGAAATAAAAGTAGACCTGGGATTGACTTTCTATGATTGAGGATCTTGATGGGATGCAGAGAGCTGGAGTGGGGTGATTCATTGCCCCTTAAGCCCACGATTCCTCCCTGGTCTCCTGATGCAGGTGGGTCAGTTTTTGAGTTTCTGCTGAAGAGGCCTGATAGTGGAAGAGAGGATGGGCTAGACGAGACAGATATGGCTAGGGATCATGTTGTCAAAACTCAAAATTGAGATACCTGGTTTTAAAAGCACTTCATTAAATCTCATTACAAGATCTTCAAGGGCATCGTGCTCTTTGTTCTGTAAGCAAAAATTGATGCTGAGATGGACACTTTGAGTCAGGATAGGGACCTCTGGCATTCTGAAGTGCCCAAGTCCTGGGTTAAGAAGCAAGGGTAGTCAACAGGCAAGACCCTTTAGCAAATATTCTGCTCCAGCTTGGTCAGGGTGCTGGCAACTTCCTCTGGTAACTGGATGAAGGGCTGTAAATTGATCAGTTCTTTGCTGATCCCAGTTGAACTAGAGGGGAAAGTGTTGGAATTGACCACAGAAGTGACTGGTCAACATTCTCATGTATTTGTCTTTCTGAGACTGGTTTATTTCACTTAGTGTAATGTCCTCAAGATTCATCCATGCTGTTGCATATTCCATAATTTCCTTCTTTTTTAAGACTGTGATAGTATTTTATTGTATGTGTATACACCACATTTTCTCTATCCATTCATCTGTCAGTAGACATTTAGGTTGTTTCTACATCTTGCCTGGTGTGAATAGTGCTGCAATGAAAATAGGAGAGCTAATATCTCCTCATTCCATAGCCTCTGAAACCATAACCCAGAAGACAGTTCTGAAGAGGACAAGTGTGACCCAAGTCTGGGAACATTTAGGAGGGAGGCACTGTAAGGGATCTAGGGACTTGCTGTGAGGTAAAAGGCCAATGGCTGACATCCCTGTGAGCCTGGGGCAAGGAAGAGAGACAGGAAGAAGGGGCAGGTGTTCATGTAATGCTGGGGTCAGGGCACCCTGTGCTCTTGGGCTGAAAAGGTATTTTCTCTCCATAGTATTACCCCACACCCAGAGTTTTCTATTCTACATTTTATTTCTTTTAGATTTAATTTCTTTTATCTTGAATATTAAAACACAAAATTTAAAAGAAAAGTAAACTTGGGTAATGGAGAGCCTCTCTTAGGCACCTGGGCTTCAACTGTGAGCAGAGGAGAGTTACTATGGGGTCTCCTGGAGCAGAGATGAAACTGCCCCATGTTGCCAAGGAGTCTTCTTGGACTTGAAGGAGGACATCTGGGGAAACTCTAGCACCAGAGAATTGCAGGCTGGAGCCAGCGAGGGAAGGAAAGTGAAGCAAAGATTTCCCACCCCTTACTGCTCTCAGCTGCTATCTGTCCATGGTGGTCTGAGAACACTTGGAAAGTGATTTCCACTGCTGTGTCCAGCAGCTGCTATGATTCAGGAGAGGAGGAGATCTCGTGGGAGAGGAAGCAGGTAATGATTCCCTACTTTGTAGCCCCATCAAAATGCTCCACATTCTAAGGAGGGAAAGATTCCTGAGACAGGTGCTCCAAACATAGTGTGGAGGCAGGGTATAATTTTGTGTGTAAATCTCTAATGTTTTCCACTTTCCTTTCATGATTTTCCAACTAAAAAGTTAGCTTTGACCTTATACTCAGGGTAATTTAAAAGATAAATTGTATTTATCTTTGAGGAAGTATAATCTGAGTTAACCTCTCCATCTCTTTTATTAATGACAATAAAGCAAATATGATATCTTCCTGATACATTAATGAAAAAACAATTCTTCTAAAAAAATTTAGAGGAAGGTGTTTTTTTTAACTCATGGTACTCCTTGATATTATAAAACTTTAAAAAACAAAAGTTAGAAAGTATTGCAAAGGAGAAGAAGAAATTATCTTGGTTTGATAACTAAAAAGTTTCCTGGAGAAAGGATTATTTGAAATGGCCTTGAAAAGTAGACAAAATTTTAGCTATTGGATGGAACTTTAAGAATAGAGAAAAGGCATCATGAGAAAAGGCTCAAATGGCAGGAGAGTTCTTTAGTAAAGCTGTAGACCTTTTTAAAATATTAAAATGAAGTGAACAGCAACAAATGTCATGTGCTTACAAATGTTTATGATTTGTGTTTTGACTTGTTTTTTATAAACGGGTTTATAGGTCCCAAAGAGCAGGCAGATTTTCTTCTGATGATTTGAATTGGCGACTTGTACATTTCCAGGGAAAGAGAAAAGACATTAATGCCTGGCTGTTCCCGAAGTTCCTAAAAAACTACTTATGGGCCTCTAATTTAAAATCGTTAAATGAAATGAAGATCTCTGCATTAATTCGAGAGGGGAACGCAGGGTGTCTGCAGGAGAGAGAATACTTTCACTTAAGCTTTTGCACATCTGTATTTTGAGGGAGAGAGATGTTAACCAATGAAAGGCCTCTCATAGGATTTTGACTCCTCAGATAAGGGCAAATAGTCTAGCTTTGGTATATTGATATGTCTGGCATATACATGCTAAGGAAGTGTTTGTTAAATGAATAAATGTCCTCTATTAAGAAGAAACTGATGATGGTGAACCGTCAACACACCATGGTCAAAAGTATTCAATCTAAATGGTCTACCTCTAAGGCTTGTGTCTTTCACAATTTCCCAGTTCACTATTAACAAGGGGCATCTACTAGTGAAACAAAACTGGTATGGGATAATTATCCAAATATTTTTAACAGTATCTTTCTGGGTTTTTTTTGTGTTGTTGTTGTTGTTGTTGTTTTTGAGACAGAGTTTCCTCTCTTGCCTGGGCTAGAGTGCCGTGGCATCAGCCTATCTCACAGCAACCTCAAACTCCTGGGCTCAAGTAATTCTCCTGCCTCAGCCTCCCAGGTAGCTGGGACTACAGGCACGCGTCACCATGCTCATTTAATTTTTTTCTATTTTGTTTAGTTATTTGGCCAATTTCTTTCTATTTTTAGTAGAGACAGGGTCTCACTCTTGCTCAGGCTGGTTTCAAACTCCTGAGCTCAAACGATCCTCCCACCTCGGCCACCCAGAGGATTACAGGCGTGAGCCACTGCACCCGGCCAACAGTATCTTTCTGAATCATTTAACCTCTTGCTTTATTTTTTCCCTGGCTATAGTAAAAAGTTGGTAAAAATCAGAGGTTCACTACTGGGGAAAAGTAAGGAATAAGGAAGATAGAAGGGGAAACAATTTATTTCTAGCCAAACCAAAGCCAAAATGCAATAGCTGAGGATTATTATTTAGGTGTAAAGCATCAATATGTGGAACACTTCTGGGTGAGCTATCTGTCCACTCAGCAGATCTTAAGCTTCTTGATGGCACAGTATTTTACACATTATAGGAACTCAATATATATTATTTGGATTGCCTTGAACTCTAAAGTTACTTGCTGTAATTACTTGCTGACCTAGAAAGCCTTGCTTGAACCCCTACCATTTTGAGGGGGAAAATACCTCATATAAATGACTATCAGTATGGAAAGCAGCTTTATTGTTTCTTAAAATTTGTTTATATTTTTGGTCTCCTTAATCAAAGTTTTCTAGTTAAAAACCTTTGCATGAACTGCCGGCACATGTGTTTATAGGGCTGCCTTACTTGTATCCTTAACTTCCACCGAAACCAAAAAAGAAACAAACAAAAAAAAGATTATAGGAGTTTTTCCTGTAGAGCCAGGCTCAAGTTTCCCAGTACCATCTAATTTGTAACTTTACCTTTCTCTGACATCAACATCTTGATGGAATTAAAGACTAAGGTTTTTCGTAATTTAATTTGCCATCAGTATGCAATGAAACCAGAGCAGAAAAACAAATACACAGTGGCTTCAAAGCAGGAAGCCTTGTAGGTAACTCGGAGGAACTCAAGCAAAGAGAATGTAATTGCATGCTGAAATCCAAATGATTATTGATCTACAAATCCTTGCCTATATAGTAAAAGAAAAAAAATATTTTGAGGACAAAGAACACCCAATCCACCCAATTGTAACTTCCTGGCCTTTTGTTGGTGTGTGGACTAAGGGAAAGGCCCCACCTACACGGTTTTCTGTGCACCTGTGTGTGTATCCCAGGAGACTGATTTTAATTCAAATCATTACTCAACATAGCTTCAGATATATTAGGCTGAAAATTGATGGCCCTGGTTTTCAGCTTCTTCCTTGTGAGAAATTCAGCCATTGCTTTTACTAGTTACCAAAGTTTACTGATATTAAATAATATTTTTAAAAGTAGATCTTTTTATTTATATAGAAGTGCAACCTGGTATACAATAGATCCTGCTTCAATTTCTCTTTCCTAGAACACTTCGTTAACCTTGTTCATAAGAAATTTTGGTGCATTTTATTTAGAATAAAACTCTTTATACCTTAGTTGCTCACTGTATAAGTCAGGATCTAGTGAAGAAACAGAAATAACACTAGTAATCTGAATAGAGGAGATTAACAAAATGAATTAATACCTGATAAATACCAAAAGGGGTAAAAGAAAACTCTAAGGGGTCTAGGGATAGCAAATTCTAAAACAAATAGCCATTAAATCTAGACCAAGGAGAGTCGACAATGTAAGAACAATAACTTAGTAGATGGTCTCCCCCAAGACTGAGTGAGGTTCAGATGTCTTTAAAGAGAGTAGGAACAAGTAGCCTCCAGGTACAAAGACACTTGCCAGAGGACACAGATCACAGCTGGTGGGTGGGTGAGTAGGGAGAGTATGGCCTGAGGGTGTGGCTGGCTGGAGCTGATCCATGAGGGCCAGTATGTTCCCGTACTGGTACTGCTCAATAAGAAAGGAGGACCAGAACCTGGAAGGAAAGTGCCCTCCTGCCGCTATTGCCTTGCAGTGTCCCTCAAGCTCTTTAGTTGAAGCCAACATTATGCCAACTGGTAAAAGAAAAATGTTTATAGGTTGTGCCTCTAATATCACAAAGAAAGGGAAAGAATAAAGAATTTGGGGCTGAGAGTCAAGAAATAAATAATTGGCACGCTCACATATGTAATTAACCTGTCTCAGGTGTCCAGGTTTTTTTTTAATATAATGGGCAATATAACATATTTATGTGTTTTCTATCATCTTCTAATAAACTCCCATGATCCTAGAAGCCCAGAACCCATTACCCAGATAAGTAAACTAGAATAGATATAAGAAAATAAGGAGCGGTGTAAACCATGGTCAAGTGGAGAGAACATTCCTTGCCTCCTGAAAGCTACCCAATTCATAAATGTATATCTGCAAGCTATATGGGGAGCTAGTCTGCAACTGGCACATGAAAACCCCATAATACTGTATTAATAATTATAAAAGTAGATAATGAAGCTGTCTACAAACCAGAGGATTTTGTTTCATAGTGTTTTTTGTTGTTGTTGTTGTTGTTGTTTTTGGTATGGCCAGTGAGAGTCATCCAATAGATTGAAAAGGATTTATTATTCACTCACCATTTGAATGTGTCTCCTGTATGACTTCCAAATAAATAATGCATAGCATTTTACCAAATATATGTGTGGGTGGGTTTTGGGCTAATTGAAAGTAATCGTTTTTATTTTGTATTGGAAAGAAAGGAAGCCAAGGAGGCAAAATTTCTTTTATTTTAATATTCTACACGTTATGCCTAATTTGAATGAGGATATATTTTCCACATTGGCAATTCCCTTGTTTATGATTTAAACAGCAATGGCAATAGTAGCTTCAGACTTTATTATAATTACTTTGTGGAGGTAAGAAAAGAAATAACCACTTAAAGTATTGTAATTACATCAATGTTATTAAATCCTCTACGTGTGTTTTCAAATGTCAAAATCCTAACATTAATTACCTCTCTGCACTGAAGCATGAAATGGCTTCAAAGTCCTTAGCTAAACAGGGCTTGTGACTAAATTAGTAAGTGTGAAGAGTAGACCTGAGAGCAACAAAAAGATTTGGCTACAAAGGATAGGAATACGTTTTATAGAAACATATGTTTGGTATTTTTAAACTGGACCTTATTTTATGTGATTTTATTTTTCCTTTCAATGAAGGCGATTTGTTAAACACATAATTAAATGTATTTTACATTTTATATACTCATAAGATTTTTCATACAAATGCAAACATGTACAAAACAGAAACTCTCTTTGTGAGACTTTGTGCCCCAATTTCTGGTTTGGAAAATATGTTCACTGTAACTATACAATGGCAACACCAGATGTGCGCATAGTCAAAAACCAAAAAGTAATCTTAGGTACCTGGATTAAAAATGAAGTGCATTAGATATATATTTTATAAAGTGCCACAAATATACCTACTCCTATTCAGCTTTTGTAGCTCAGTTGGAACACAGTGTGGTATGGTAGGAACTCAGCAGCTCTCATACAAGACACCTTTCAAATTCCAGCCATGCCCTATGCTACTGATGGGATGTTGGGGAAAATACCTAATTGTTGAGCCTCCATTTTCTCATCTGGGATGGCAATATTTAACATGTAGAGCTATTATGAAGATTAAAAGATACACTCCATGAGGCCAGGTATGGTGGCTCATGCCTGTAATCTTAGCACTACGGGAGGCCGAGGCAGGAGTATCACTTGAGGTCAGGAGTTTGAGACCAGCCTGAGTAAGAGTGAGACCCCTGTCTCTATTAAAAATAGAAAAAAAAAAATATATATATATATATATTCTGTGAAAACCAGTCAAAATAGTGCTTGTCACAATAAATATTGGCTTTTTTTACTTAAAATATCCTATGTTTTTTTGGATCTATGTATTAGGAGAAAAAAACAATGTAACACTCACTATAACCTAATTTAGTTATATCAGACATTTATTTTATATTACAACAAATTTGTTTGTTTTCTTTTTCCTGTTTGTTTTGTCCTCTACACTCTGCTATTTGCTGCCTTCCTACTTTTGTTCTACTTATTTTTTCATTTTGTTTTCTATAGACCACCCTGCATCTTTCTCTACTGACTTAGAATGTCCTTAAAATATTTGCCAGAACTTTTGGTCTTCTGCTCTAAAACTCAGCATACTGTTTTATGAGAAGACTTTCGAGCTAAAACATCAGGTTCAGAGTTAGATGCCACCATTTACTCATACAGAAGCCCATGACTAGAATAGGGGGAAAAAGTCCAATTTGGCACTATTGATTTAGTCTATAAAACTAAATAAACCAGTATCTTCCCAACTCTCAGATATTATTACTTTAAAACACTAAATGGTAGCTTCTTTAGTTCCCACTTACTAACTGGCCTGACAATGCCTAAGTATACAATTCTAAGGAATTATTAAACAGCTTTGTTTATTGTTACATGTATGTTCTCTTCAGAGCAGTATCTCATTTCCCTTCACTTTAGTGGCTGTATTTCAACCTATATCATCTAACTGCAAGATGAAAATGAGTCAAAAGGAAAAGAAATTATAGTGCTACAGGAGGTGCCATCAACCAATGACAGAAAAAGGGTGGCAAAAGTGTGGAGCCACTGCAGCCACCCAGACAGAATTTCAAAGTAAAGACTTAAGTTCTGATGGCTTCTCTCTGAAGACCTTCTTCTACCCATTGTCCAGCTCGCTTGTCTGCCACTCCACCTCCATCTTTCCACCAGACTCATATGTCCAGATAGAAATTCCCTGACAAGGATAGTGCAAAAGTTCTCTTCCCCCTCATTAGAGACAAACTGCGATTTCTTCAGTTCACCTCTTCTTGGTGACTAGTATTATTTGAAAGGAAAGAAGGAAGGAAATCTAACTCAGTAATTCTAAGGTGTGACCTCTGTTGGTATTAATAATTTGAAAGAAGAATGCTGTAAATCAAACCAATCAGTATGAACATCTCGAGGAAGTATACACTGGAATCCCAGAACTGCCATTCCTTATGCTGAATATGGACTTTCGTTCATCACGTGATTAGAGACATTCAGAGTTTTCTCATGACCCTGCTGCCTGCCAGCCAACAGTTGCATTTCCAAAGTTTAGCCTTCCTAATTTGAGTATAACAGTGTTTGTGAAATATTTAGTTTCTTGTACTTTGCCCTTATTATTTTATAATAAAAATGATTAACAATAGACAAATGAAAGAGAAAGTGAGGGTCAAATTTAATACAATTGAGGCAAAGATTGAAACGACCATGTAGGCCAAGACAAGACACTCATTGGACTTACATGTTGATCATAGGTTCAACTATTTTGGAAAAGAACATTAATGAATGCACATTCGTAAGTATATGTTAAAATAGGATTCTGTTACAAGTTTTTGCTGAGGCACAAAGAAAACAAGATGCCAAGTGAGGTTTGAAATCATGGTGCAAGAACAATAAAGTTTACTTGATTCTTAATTCCTCATCAAGCATATAAAAGGATTGGAAATGGGAAAGGGAAAGGAATGTTTGAGAAAGCCATTTGTGTGCTAAGGGCACCCTAAGGTGAAGTGATGGAGGTATTTCCTCTTTCAACTAAAGTCAATGGAAGGACTTTAACGACCTAATCTGTGCCCTCTGCAGTTTGGGGGGCATCATGGATTACTGTCTGACTCTCACCTGGAAATCTAAAGGGCAGCAGACAGGCTAGGAAGAACACAGAATGGGAAAACACAGAATAGGGGGCTGGGTTGGGCAGGCTACATTCTCAATGTTTGCCAAAGCAAAAATGAGCACTTCCTTTCAAGAGGGGGGGAAGAAAGAAAGAGCACACGCATACTGCCATATGTTTATCTTATATCCTGTCCAAAAGATTTGCCTAGAGGAGTGAAAAGACTTAGTAGAAAGAAGCTAGAGAGAGGGGCAGATATCTGGGGACTGAGGAAGGAGATGTAAAACTAGAAGGAATGCAGAAGGAGCTCCAGGAGAGAGATCCCAAGAGATAAAGGGTGAGGGAGGTGTAGAGTAAATTCTCCAAATAATCTATGAAAATACCCACAAGAAGAAGGATCAACTTTGAACATCTGTTATGGCCAGAGAAAACTACAAGATTAGTGTCAATGAGGTACAAACTCTTCTGCAGCCCTTATCCCTTCCTCCGTGATGTCTCCCAACCCTATGGGTATCTGTAAATGTAAATAGCAAAATATAGAAGTAGGACTAGAGGTGCAAAGTAGGGGGAGAAGATTAGAACCCCTGCTGTCCAAATGCAGGCAGTTAACTTGGGAAAGTCTCAGATGAGGGTGTGGGAAAATTAACTATTAACTTTCAGAGGTTCTGAATCAATCGATAATCAATGGACTTCCCCTATCTTTGAGAAGCCAGTAGATAGAAATCAGGGGTTCAATGAACTTAAATGGGAAAAAAAATAGTTACGTATGTATTTTCATGAGCCACTAACTGAAATTTAGCCTCTCCTTTAATTATGAATGTAGATAACACAACACCATAGTCTTAGCAGTACCTGTGCAGAAAAGAGTTAACATAGCAGGTCTGAGACTGCTATCCTTAGAATGGCCTGCTTGCAAGGTTGGCCCTTGGCTGACATCTATGAACTTTGATTTTGAGAGTGTTCTCAACCTTTTCTAACTCATAAGGGTGACTCATTCTGCCTAGATTGTTTGTGCAATGATGTAGTTCACACTGAGCACCTACTTCCTTTGTGTGTTTGGAATTTTGGTACATGCTAGGTACAGGGTGCCTATGTGACTGGCTCTCAGTAAAAACCTTAAACGCTGAATCTCAAAGGATTTCCATGAGCAGAAATAATCACAGTCATGTCACTGAGTTTACATGGCTGGGGGAAGAGTGCACCATGTGTGATCCCTCATGAGAGGGAGGAGTGTAAAGAGGCCTGCACACAGATTCTTCCAGGCTCTACCTGTGTCTTTTCACGCTATGATACAGTCACATACACTTAACTACATCATTGTAATAAATCTCAGCTGTAAGTGCAACTACATTTGGAGTGCTATGAGACCTTTCAGCAAATATCTGAATGTAAGGGTGGTCTTGGGGACAACCAACACAGTACTGGCAGTGGTAGGATTAGCTAGAATGACTCCATCTTACTGAAATATAGCTATAATATTATTTGAGGAAAAGAAAGAGAGAGGAACAGAGAATGATGAAACCCTGATAACTGGGTGGCTATGGAGTTAACTATAGTATGAAACAGCAGCTGAGCTGCTATCTGTGGTCAGAGGTAAAAAAGTTACCTATGGAATTTGAAAATGATAGATCCACCCCCAGAAAGGTTGGCTCTCCGATCCCCTAGATGCTTTTGGTCATGCAGAATTGGCTCTGCTGAAGTAAGGGAGAAATAGCACAGCCCAGGTGAAGACATTGTTTTCTGCCGTCTCTCCCCAGTGCAACCACCCTGCAGGAGGAGAAAGGCCTCAAACATTCTGCATAATGGGCTTTGGGTGGGCCAAATACCCTAAAATTTAGTTTGTACTTAATTTCTCCTCCATGTAGGAAGAAAAAAAAGGATAAATCTGTTCTAAGGGCTGGAGCAACACCTTAAATAAAGCAGAGGAAAAGACCACTCTAACCATTTCTTCAGCCTAGCGCTGCTGCTCCCCTCCCCCTCAGATCCATTCCAGCTGGATTCTTTTGGCAGCTGTGATATGAACCCCGAAAATGGCAAATTTACTGCTAGGGATTTGAGTAAACTTGTAATGAGAAAAGAAAGGAAATTTTAATTCACAGCTTTGCATTTGTGGCTACTGCGTATGGATGTATGGTAAAAAATTGATACAAAATGTTATATGCTTTTAATTTCATAAATGCTAGAGGGGTCATCTCAATCAGGAAAAGCTGCAAAGAAAAAAAAAAAACATGTTAATGGGACACAGCTCCTGAGCTTTTTTGCCACAGGTGGGTGGACTGGAATTTAAACTCTTGGTATTGAAAACAAGGCTCTGTAACAGATGATTTTTTTTTTTTTTTGCTATAATTTTGCCTATTGGTGCCTCTGCAAAAGAGAGCCAATCTCCAAATGAAGATATACATTTAGAGTTCTAAAAAGCAGATTTTTGAGGGGTTTTTTGTTTGCTTTTGCTAATGAGCTCTTGTGAACTCATATTTCTGATCCGTAGAGTCTAATGATTTTCTGGCCTGATGTGTATATTTTTGCATGGGTCAGTTTGGACAGTCTGGCATGACAGAGTAAAAGGAATTTAGGAAAGCCTTGCTTGGACTTAGACTTGAAACACAGGTGTCTGGCCTGACAGCATCTCAGCTTTGCTGCTGCTGCAGAAAAGCCTCTGGCTTTTTTTTTTTTTTTTTTGAATACTGAATTCAAAGATTCTAATTTCCTGGACCTGACTTTAAGCAGAAACCTGATACTGTCTGCTATGGGCTGTTTCAATTCAGCACTGAGCTGTGCTGAACTGAATGCAGGCACAGACTCAATGAACAGAACTCAGTCTCTGGGACTGCCGCAAATTTAAGACTCTGTGGAGTTTTAAGGTATGAAACATTATGGATGCTGGATGGACCATCTGGGTCACTTGCGGATGCCTTAGGGAAAGGGCTTGTCTCTAATGGGACCATTTGAAGTGGAGATCGACTCTCTATTTCTGATGCAAGAGCCTGATTGCATTCCCAACTTGTGTTTCCTGCTGAAAACTATAATTTGGGGCAGGGAACACCACAGGGAGTATGACCCCTCTGCCCACCCTTGGTGGATTGGACTCTCAAGGATGTCTCACTGCTATTGACTTGTGTTGTGCTTTCCAGATTAGTTGCAGTTTGCAGCAACAGACTGAGCCTGACTCTATTTCCCTCGCCTTTCTCCTGCTGCATGCACCTTAGTGAGGCAGTTTGATCACTCAATGCAGCTGTCCCCAGAAAAAGACTGAGCTTTTCTAGATTGTTCACTGGATAAATGATCAGGACCAATGGTATGGGAAGGGAGTATATAAACCTCTTTTGAGAAAATATTGAAAAATCAGGATTTTGTCCTGACCAGTTCCTGAACATGATCTGTCTTTCTGTCTCTACATGCTGTTCACTTGCCAGGTGGATGAACTAGTGTCACTGACAGAACTGTTTGGGACTGATGACCTCAGGCAGTGCCCCTGAGACCAGGGACTGAACTGAAATCGCTTGCACTGGACTGAGCACCCTGGGGTAGGAGGCACCACGTGGAAGGCCACAGTGGGGGCCACCTGACCAATACATATTCTGCTCAGGTGCCCTAACATGATTAACTCTTTGTTTCCAGGATGCAGCATGAGCCCTTGGGGAATCGTACTTCTTGTGTGTGTGTGCTGTGACTTTAATGACACCGCCTCAGCCCTGGAAAGCATCCGGGTCAGCTTCAATTACTGGCAAGAGCTGTGCTGGGACTGAGTTGATGCCTTGGGCCAGGTAAAAAAGGTTCACACAGGGACTGTCAGAGAAAGTCACATGGCTGCCTAAGATAGACCTTTGTGGTTAATAAGATTTGTTTCAACTGGCTAATTCCAGGACTCCAAAAGGACATAACAGATCTGTACTGCAGATGGGTCCCACCTTGCTTTATAGGGGGCCTACTGGTAATTCTTTTGTAAAGACATCTTGACCAAGGGTCAAAGGGGTGGGCGGATTGTGCATAAGAGAATGAACATAGTAAGCCCAAAATAGCTGTCATTAAAATAGCCAGATTTCAAGGTTGGCCCTTGGCTGACATCTGGGAAGTTTGATTTTGCAAGTGTTTTCACTCTTTCCTAACTCATAAGGGTGACTCAGTATGCCTAAACTGTGCAAACAATGTGGTTCACGTTGACCGCCTGCTTTCTGTGAGTTTGGAATTTGGGGACATGCTAGGTAGGGGGTGCCTGTGTGACCAGCCCTCAATAAAAACCCTAAACTCTGAATCTCAAAGGGTTTCCCTGAGTAGAGCTATCACACACATGTTGCTGAGTCTCTATCTGGGTGGGAAGAGTATACCATGTGTGACCCCTCACAGGAGGGAGGAGCATAAGTAAGCCTGCACACAGATTCCTCCAGACACCACCTGTCTTTTCCCTTATGATCTGGCCATATATCCTTACTACATCACTGTAATAAATAAATCTTAGCCCTGAACACAACTATGCACTGAGTCCCATGAGACCTAGCAAATCTCTGACCCTGGCAGTGATCTGGGGGTGCCCCAACCCAGTCACCAGTGGAAATCTCAAATATTTTCTTATCACTTTATAGATGTTGCAGATATTTTGAAATTTCAATTACATTGATCACTGCTTTGAAATTAAGGTAAATATTAGACCCACCATGAGATAGTTTCTTATTTAATGTGTTAATAAGGAAACATATTATAGCACAAATATTTTTCAATATCGCACTTTGACATAATTCACTTCCTTTGTAATCTTAAGTATTTTATTTGCTACATTACTCTGAGAGCCTGATTCTGAGATGTTCGTAAGATTCACCAAACTGCCAAAGGGGTGTGCACAAATGAAAGTTTAAGACTCTCTGCCATGGGTTATTACCTTGGACTAGATATCCTAAGTACTAACAGGCAATTTATTACCCATAAAAGAATAGACATGTGGTGCACTAAATTTCATCTGGGGGCAAGGAAAACCTAGTTCTTTGGATTATAATTAAAGGTGTAGCAGCTTGCTTTATGATTTCATGCCACGCTTGTTCAATGTGACAGTTACAAAGACAATATATCTAAAAGATGAGGTATAATTAGGGGTTTCTAATGATGTTGAGCTTTCTGGAACTATAATCCCTCCTTACAGAATGTAAGTTTCTTGTGGAATTTTAAATCCATAACTGTGCACAGAAAAATCCCAAAATAAAACTCTGAAAATCGATTTCAGTTTCAGGAACCTTTATGATCACAGATTGCACCTTGGCTCCAATTGGGTACAAAGACAGTGTTCCATATAGCTGGTGGAAGTGGAAATGAAAATAGAGCAAAGTCATCTTCCACTGACACCAGCATGTCATATAACAGTAAATGTCACGATGTTACTTACAAAGATAGTTTTTGCTTTATGATAGCTAGGTTTTAATACTTTTTGAAACCTTACTTAAACCCTGATGAAATTTTTAAAAATCAAGTTAATGGCTAACACCTTCAAATTTATTATAACTTAATATTACAAATTTGATTTGAGCAGGTTCCACAGAGAGTGTCCCTAAACTTGTGAAAGTAGCTTATTAATGTAGTACCCTGCTCTTTCCTTAAAGATGTACAGAGGTATGTTACCTGTTGGCAAATGTTTTCCTTCACAATGAAACAGTATGGGACAGAGGATTTTTTTTTTAATTGTCTGCAACTAAGGTATTTCTTTAATTGAATACAAAAATACTGTGCATGTAAAAATAATAAGAAAGTTTATTGTACAGTATTTTATACTCTTCTACCCACAGCTCTTTATTCTTCCTTCACGGTGAACTGCACTCTGTGGCTCACATGCCTTGCCTTCATAACTGCGCACAGAGCATTTCCAGCATCATATCATCCATACTGACTGTGCCAATGATGGGCCTGAAGAACAGTTCAACAAGGACATCGGCATTGATGAACCTCAGCAGGAAAAGGGCGCTATTCAGTTCAGCGAATCTGGCCTGGTACCCTCTGTGCGTCATCCTGACGTGTTCACTGAGTATCTGCTGAGCTCCCCACTGAAGTCCCTGAATGTACTCCACGCACTGCAGGCCTGGCAGATCTGGAGGGAGAAAAATCTCTTTGTTATAAACAGCTCACCACAGAGTTCTTTGCTATCTTTTAAAATATATCCATTTCTGTCTCTTCACAATTAAACAAGAGCGCAAGCTTCCAGGTTAAAAGGGCTTTTCTAGAGCAAGGATAAAATACCAAACCAGTTCTAAGTTTTCAGAAGCAATACATCTAAGAATAAAACATCGTGTAATTATTTTAGTTAATATTCACTATGTTTATATACACATTTAAAAACACTGGCCATGAATCAACAAATGTACGCTTAATTTGACAATATGATACAGTTTAATGAATCATCACTCCAATTCACTTTCTATGCAAATATGAAGAAATTAATACTATTCCAAGAAGTAAGCACTTTACCTTTTACCTACGGAAAACAGGGCTATTGGAAACAACAAGTTTTGCCAGATGACAAATACTTTACCATTCTTCCTCAAATTTCCCACCCTTACACAGATTGTCCAGCCAATGATGGTAAACTTCACAGCCACAAAACTATGACACACAGGTTTCACTTCACTTATTTGCCTGCAGGTCAATATTAGTCTAGAGGCCCATAATAATTTGAAAGCTATTGCTGGCCACTTAGCTCATTGTCCCATGATTTCTGTATTGGGGAAGGCTAAAAGGGGGAGGAGGAGGAGGAGGGAGAGAGAGAAAGAGAGAGAGAGAATGTGCATGCACAATTTTAATGAGTGCCTCAAAAGGCTCTTTTAAAATATATCGAAGTAAGAAGTTTTTGAAAGCATTCTCTTACAGCCGTTAAAAGGTTAAAAGGTAAACATGAAAGCATCATAGATTGCAACATGGCTCAAAAGTAACTTTTCTAATAGAAAATGGACGACCTTTTGCAGTACAGTGTGATACCTAAGTAAAAGTGAATGAAACAATACAGGAAAGGTTAAGTTCATGTAAGTTTTATGAAGAAGTTGGTAAGAGGAAGCTGCTATTACAAGTGCTTGGGTCTTCTGTGATAGCAATATTGTTTGCTAAGTTCTTTAATTTGTATTCAAGTAATTAGCAGTTCAACATTTGGTTTAAAGGATGTTAATGATGCGATGCAGTCATTTCTTTCCCTTTGTCTACAAAATTCAACAGATAAAATATTTTAAAAGCACCATGCTGATCATCACAGAGCAGCAGAACCAGTGTTCTTTAAAACAAATAGTGGCAATAGGCATGAGTCACTCCTTATAGGCAAACATCAAATCTGATAAATAAAATCACACAATAAAGCAACATGCCTAATCCATATTCCAATTCTGAATACCCCAGTCCACACATTAACATCCCCTATCACCTACAGTCAATATCCAGGCTTGAGACTCAATTTTGTTGTGTTTGAATTCCAGTGACGAACGCAGGAAGAGGCTTGTGTGAAACTCCAGCAGAAATATAAAGCTTCTATAGGTCCCACTCCACGTTACTTTTCTCTGCTTTCACACCATTCCCTCCCCCAAAAGTGGCTTTTTCCCAAAAAAGGGACTTGCCTTCAAAATAAAGTCAGGAAAGAAAAAAGGCAAATGCACTCCACAGTTTTATATTTCTCCTTATCTTTATGTTTAAACCCATGTGTACACACACACACACACACACACACACACACACACATCTATATGTATACGAAAGGATAAACAGCAAAGAAAGGACACACACTTAACAGGCATTACCTTTCTCTCAAACTTAGGTGCATTTGCATTTGTGTTTTGAGCACATTCAGCCAGTTAAACTCATACTGAGAGAAGATTAGGAAAGGAAGAATAAGAATAAGGGGTGTCTGTGTGACAAAAGTATGCAAAATAGGAGCAAGGAAAAGAGAAAAACTATTGGAATGTAAACTTCTGGAAGCTGAGCCCTTCTCACCCTTATACCCCAACAGAACAATCATAGTAGATAGTTAATAACATTGGCTCAAGGATTGAGAACATTGTTTTCCAAATAATCTTAAGAATTGCTTGGGACACTTATTATGAAGGCAGATTTGCAGACTTTGGGCCAAAGCTATACTGAATCAGATATCTCTAGGGGAGGAGCCTGGAAAGACTTTTATTCCCCACACTCCCCACCACACACACAAGTGCTGCTTATGCACAAGCAAGTTTGGAAAATCATGGTATAAACCAAGGGTAACCTACAATAGTCACGGGGATGAACTGAGGTCTCTAGGTCATGAAATGTGAGGTCCGAATGAATTATTATCCCACCAAATACTGATCTATGTGCCCCCAAAAATGCTAGTCAGGGGGCAGGGACATAACCAGAGACTCCTCGCACCAGGGAAACATGATGTAAAAGGAGCATTATAAAAACTATCCCAACTCAAGTTGCCTGGGAACTCCTTCCCATTAGTGACCATTTTGGAAGGACGCTGGTCGAAAATGATTCTAGTAGTAGGATATACCAGAGACAAGGTACGCGGCTGTCCAGGATGATATTCTCCTGTGATTTGGTTGCACTCTGTGAGGCGGTGTGTCCAGCACCCAACAGACAACCCGAAACATCACACTGGCCCAGAAGACAAGGTTCCCACGTGCCACAACACACCAGCCATTTATTTTGGAGTAAGGTCACTTGGGAGGCGTCTACCTATTCTGCAAAACGGGGTGGGGAAAGTTCTAAAATACAGTGCGCCTGCTCTCAGTTCCAACTGTTTTTTTTCCTGCCTTTTTGCCAACCTGATTATTCAGAGACATGGAGGATGAGATAGCCCCGATGCTTAGGATCATATAAATGACCATTCAGAGGTAGACTTGTGAAACACTAAGTTCAGTGTCCTGTCCGAGAGTGTTCCCAGGGAATGGTCTCTCTATGGAGTCTTAACAAATGTTTCCTTTCTTGCCAGCCTTAACAGATTTCCTCCAACAGAAAAGGTTCTAGTAAATTTCACAACGAGGTTTCCAAAAAAAATGTTGCACAATTTGCAGTGAACAAAAACTTAAAAAAAAAAACAAAACAAAACCCAAAAGCTATGCTACTGGATTTGAAAGAAAACTAAAGAAGGAACAGCCATTTCCCATGAAGGCGCAAACTTTTCTGTAGTGGCAGAAATGTGTAGAGAGCCAAGTACAAACCTCAACAAACAATCCCCTCCTCCCTGGCAGCAGCCCGCCCAGAAGAAGTGGTTCCTGAAGGCTCCCACCCCAACTCTGCTGAGTTAGTCGCGATTCTTCACCTGTTCCCCGACACTCTCCTGACCACTGAAAACTCCTTAGTGCCTGCGCCCCGGAGTAGGCACTGCCCAACGCTTTTCTGAGCTGGGAAAAGCCTGCGCCCAAGGCTAGCGCCCTTACCCGGATTAAAGAGCACGGTCCCCTTGAGATAGGCGTACTCCTTGGTACTGATGTTCAGACTCCAGCACTTGGCAAGGAAGCTCTTGATGGCTTGGACCTCGGCGGCAGAGGGCAACTGCCTGGGCTCCGGCAGGGATGCCAAATGTGGCTGCACTGTGGCCAGGGACGGTGGCTCGTCGCTCGCCGTCTCCTGCCGCCTGGTGGTGAGGATCCACTGCAGCACGCTGGGCTCCGTGGTCTCCACGGTCTCGATGTGCAAGCGGTCCTGGGCCAGCTCGAGCATGAGTAGGGGCACCCAGCAGCTGCGCACCAGCACCAGCTGCTGGTCCAAGGGCAGCACCTGGAAGCAGGGCAAGTACTTGACGAAGCGCAGCGTCTTCAACAGGCCGGCTGAGGCTGCCTCGCAGACCACCTGTGGACTCCTGAGAGCCACCGGCCGCTGGGCACCACACGAGGTGTCCCACCAGGGGGCCCCCGGCTGCGCTTCTGGAGCCGCGTGCGTTTGATTTGCTCTGGTGGGCATGCTGTAGAGGATGCTGCCCTGCCGCGGGTGGTCTTCACCGCAAAAGCGGCAGCGGTACAGGAACGCCATGGCCCGCCCGCCCGGTAGCCCCTCTCTACCACGCAGCCTCTGCGCGCAGTAGGAGCGTTCCCACCACGCGCCCGCCGGCCGTGCCTCGGGCGCTTGTGGAGCCACGTGCTCTTGCTTTGCGCTCGTGAGCAAGCTGTAGAGGATGCTGCCCTGCCGTGGGTGGTCTTCACCACAAAAGCAGCAGCGGTAGGTGAGCGCCACGGCACGCCCGCCCGGTAGACCCTCTCTGCCCACCACGGGCTCAGCGCCGCACGAGCAGCCCCAGCATGGAGCCCCCTGCCGCACCTCCGAAGCCGCGGACATTTGCTTTGCGCTCGTGAGCATGCTGTAGAGGATGCTGCCCTGCCGCGGGTGGTCTTCACCGCAAAAGCAACAGCGGTACAGGAGCGTCATAGCCCTCCCGCTAAACAGCCCCTCTCTGCCCACCGCGGGCTCAGCGCCGCAGGAGCAGCCCCAGCAGGGAGCGCCCGGCTGCGCTTTGGGCGCCTCAGGAGCCGCGCGCGTTTGCTTCGCGCTCATAAGCATGTTATAGAGGATGCTGCCCTGCCACTGGTGGTCCTCGCCTGCCATGGCCCACGGCGCCCGCAGCCCCGCTCTGCCCAGTGGCCGCCGCCTGGGACCTATTTATACCTAGCGCGCACGCAGGCGCATCGGCGGCCTCTGCCTGGGCAAGGGCGCGGAGGGGGGCGCGGCGCGGCGCTCCAGTGTGTTCGCCCGTGACCTGGGTGGTTCAGTGGGGCAGATGCTTCTTAAAAGCTGGAAATGGGAGAGGGACGTCCGCATGGGAGCTCCTGGACACTTCCCTCCTTTCTCTCATTACCCTTTCCCCTGTCTCTGGAAGACACGGGAGCAGAGTACTTGGACCAGGGTTGAGAAACTCTTTCTCCTCTTTCCGATGAACCCTAATTCGTTCTCTTTACTGGGAGGGCGGGAGTGCCTAAAAGGGGCAAAATCGATTTGTATGCTATCTTTATAAACTTTCATTAAATGATAATTTATAATTCACACTTTATGTGACTTATATTTTGTATATGGATGGGGAGGTCTCGTTTTCAAGACCTTGAAAAATATGAACCATAGACCAGCAGTACCGGCATCGTATGGGAACAGGGTGGAAATGTACAATCTCAGTCCCCATCCAGACCTTCTAACTCTGAATCTGCATTTTAACAAGTCTCCAGGGGATTTGCATGCAACTTAATGTTTGGACAGCGCTGGTCTGAGTATGCTGTCACATGCATTCAGTTTAATTCCAGTATAAATTCCAGTATAAATAAATTTCAGTATAAATCAACATTTATAAGCACCCACTGTGTCCTCTATGCTGTGTTAGAGAGCTGGAGGTGGGGGTGCGACCAGGATGTAAAAGTGGCTAAAACTTGGGAATATAGAAATCACGAGGGACTAACAAACTGTTACAGTGAGAACTTTCTATCCTTGTAGAGGTATTACATTGGTAAGTTTGTAATTAGCATTTCTTCTCCCACACTTCTTCCCAAGCGAATAATGAAAAATGCAAGCGTCAGAAAGCCTGGATCCTTTGGCCTTCACTTGCCACACGGTCTCCTCCCTCAAGTTCCACACAGGCACTGAGATCAGCGGATCTCCCCACACCACCACCTGCCCTTTGTGTAACTAGCTGGTTGTTTCACCAACCAGCCCAGTGACCTCGAAATCACAACTCTTTGGTTCTCAAATTTTTCATCTGGACAACGAGAAGTGTATGTTAGTGATTTGTTGGGTCCAGGACTAAAGATGTGGAGCAGAGAAGGGTATTGATATATCCCCCTTTCTTTTTTCTTTTTTTTTTTTTTTGGTTCTTTCTTCTTATTTTAATTTTTTACATTCTCTGGGACCTGAAATTCTGAGCATAAGAGGAAAACCTAGGCAACCCCCTCTTTGCTTTTGACCTGAAATTTTATTCTGCTTGTAGACCTTATAGCACAGTGGTTAAATCTCTGGCACTGGCACCAGATTGCCTCAATTTTAATCCTGGCCCTGACGCTTTGTAGCTTCATAACCTTGGACAATGTATTAGTTTCCTATTCCTGCTGCAAAAAAAATATTACGAATGTAGTGGCTTAAGGCAGTACAAACACCGCAAATTTATTATGTTACAGTTTTGGGGGCCAAAAGTCTGAAATCAGTTTCATTGTGCTAAAATCAAGGTGCCATTCCTTCTGGAAGCTCTAGGGGAAAATCTATTCCCTTACCTTTTCTAGCTTCTAGAAGCTGCCTATATTTCTTGGCTTCTGGCCACATCACTCTGACCTCTGCTTCCATCTCCTTCTCTCTTTTAAAGATCTTTTTGATTATATTTGGCCTACGCAGATAATCCAGGATAACATCCCCGTATCAAAATTCTTAACTTCATCACATCTTCAAAGGCCCTGTTATCCTGTAAGATAACTGCACAGGTTCTGAGGATTAGGATTTGGACATCTTTTTTTGAGGGGAAAGGGCATTATTTAGCCTATCACAGGAAAGTTACTTAAGCTGTCTGTACCTCAGTTTCTTCATAAGTAAAATATGCACAGTAGTCTCTGTGAGGTAATCTTCATACATGAGTTAATTTGTATAAAGTGTTTAGAAGAATGTTTGGTACATGGTAACCATTGGATGGATCAACCACTATTTTCCTTTTTTTTTTTTTTACGATAATGTGGGATAATTTCAGGGTTAGGAGGAGATACTGTACTAGCACCACCATAATTCTATCTCTTCTAGGACAGCTCACCTAACCCACCGCCCAGAAAATTTTATCCCACTTTTTCTGCATGTCCACATTTCTTGGCCCAGACCAGATGGGTCACTTGGTCCACACGATATTATATACTGACAATGTTATCTCGTTCATTTCATTATTTGCCATTCCCAATATTAAAGCTACTATTTTGGGTATTGTTATAGCTGCTTCAGTAATCTTCCTGCTTAATGAACCCACCAACCAGCCTAGCTGAAAAGCCTAACCTACCTCAATCTGCACCTTCAACTGCCAGAGCTAGTCACAATTTTATTTTCTTTCCAACACCTTATATGACTTATTTAGTTAGTTATTTGACGCTTGTTGATTGTCTCCCCCCACATACTAGTATAAAAGTCCCTTGAGGGCAAGGAATCTGTCACTCTGTGTCCCAGCAATTAGAAAAATGTCTGACACATAGTAGGTGCTCAAAAAATATATATGTTGGCCAACTATCCCTTTAGAGAAAAAGGTGAAGGCTATAGCTCCTACTCTTAACACAGAGACTAAGCATTCCCACACAGCTATTAATATCACTGCACTGACCCTGGAGGGAAGAGAAGTTAGCAGGCCGTGTGAGACTAAGACTTTTCTGAAGGCCTGTTTTGATACGTACAGTGCTACAAATACTGTGGCAAAGTAACAAGAGAACTGGATTATAGTCAAAAGACCAGGCCTTGAATTTGGGCTCTACTCTAAAGATACAACATTGAACAAGTAATTTGACTTCAACCTTCTCATTTGTGAAATAGGGATAAAATTCAGTAAACCAATATTAATATGTACACTCTGTCCTAAGTCTTTAAAAGGGTTATTTTATTTTTATCTCAATGTGGTCATTTACAGAGATGTTTGCTGACTCCTCCACTACATTGAAACATAAATAAAGTAAACTTAAATTTACACTCATTTACTTCCTAATGATTTAACATTAAGCAAAGCATTTAACATTACATTAGCCTTTTCATCTATGAAATAAAAGAAAACAGTGCTATAAACTCATTCATATATATATCCCCCTTGGTCCTATATCCTTCAAGCATTTTTCTAAATATTCTTCATCTCATCAACTGTATTTTTAAAAATCTTAGAAACTTAAACCCATTTTCTGTGACACCTCACACATATTTAGTGCCTTTGACTTTGAATTTCAGGCACTGTCTGAAATTGAAACTTAAGTGCAGTGCCGAGAACCATGAATTTCTAATATATTGGTTATAGTTCTTGTTCTTTCCCAGGAGCTGAGTCTTCTCATTTTCTTACTTGTGTTTTCCTTGAAGTTGCCATCTTCTGTTCGCAACTCTGAAGGACTTTCTATGTTCTTTGGATTTACTGTTTTAAAGGAGAGATTGCCCGCTTGTCCTTCGCAAGTATTCATCTCTGGAAATGTCAGGAGAAAACTGACTTGATCTTTCCACTTTCCATTTTTTTCCCTGAACAAATAACTCTTGAGAAACAAAATCATCCACACATACCAGTACAGATATTTACACAAAGTAATACCAGCCTGCTGGTTGCTATAGGATTAGTGAAGACATAACCTTCTAAGGCAGGCACAGCCTTTTTCAGTTGATTTGTTCTGTGTCTTCAGACCACTGTGACAGCTAGACCAATGGACACTTATCACCTGTACCTGTCATGTGCTGAGTTTGTCCACAAATGCAATTTGGATATTTACACTGACTCATTGTGAGATGACCTTGGCCAGTTGGACACCTGGTCTGCAGAATCCATTATCTGTTCCAACTCAGGGTGGGAGTGAGGCTGCTCTGCCTGCCTAAATGCAACCTTCAACATCAAAGTAATGCAGTTTTTACTAAATGATATAGGAGTGAAGTACAGGTGGGGACGAAGCTGGGCAAAATTGTAAAACTGACCTTTGCACAGCAAGCTGCTCTTGACCTGGGAAGGCATGACGATCTGAAACATGATATGAATTTTCAACCTGGGCTTAAAAAAGCTGAAATGCCTTAGAATTCAGTTCCTTCAGCAAACAGGTGACAGGGAGTAACAATAGTACTTTCCTTATTTTTCAAAGTAAATATCAGTTAAACACTCTTGTAGATGAGTAGTAGCTAATAAAACTCAAGATATACCCTCCCTCCTTTCCAAGACCCAGAATGTTAAAACTGTATTTATGGAAGAATTGATAGGCTTTAGCTGCTGATTCATGAAATCCCTAAAGAAGATCAAATCATCATTATTTATTTCCTTCAGATGAGCTACGATGAAGGTTATCAGCTGCCTTATGGGTCACATAGTTGCTGATCTGGAATTATGGCTCATAATCACTGTAATCCTGCAATGCTCTAAAATCACTTTTTCAAATCTGTCAACTGCTTCTTTCAAGGAAAAACATTCTTCAGATCAATTTATTTTACTGAATCTACCAATTTCAAATCCACCTCAATACCAGATGTTGATCAAATTATCTAATTAATAAATTCAAATAATTGGCAGGTTTAAAAATTTTTGCCCCATTTATTTGACTGGTCAGTTTGAAAATTATTGCTCTATTGGTCCACGTGGCTTGTCCCCCAATGGCAATGGTAATTTTAATTATAGATGTCCCCTGTATTGGGTCTGGAAGAGTTGTAAGATCTCCCTCCTAGGAAATTGCTTTCTTTTCCCCTCCAACTTTTCTTAGCAGCTTATTCTTCACAATCACTGTATCTCGAGTCCCTTGTACATTGCCTAGCATATTGAAGGCACTGAACAAACACCTTCAGCATGAAACAGTGAGTAAAATATTTCTTCCACATTTATGTATGCTTTAACTTCACTAGGTTGCTCAACCTTGACTTCTTTCCACTGATGGCATGGGTTTTAACACTTTTGCCAGCCCTGGTGGAAAGACTTCAGGTCCCTTCTGGCAAATACCAGCTACTTGTCTTAACCAGTCTGACTTCTAGTTTAACAATCTTTAAAATGACAGTAAACATGTTTCCTATGTTCACTTCACAAAGGTGCTGAATGTATGAAATGATATTATATATTTTTCAAAAAAGCATTAGCACTACCTCACAAATGTGAGTTATTAGAGCTAGATTACAATTTCCTTTTTTATCAATATATAATATTTGTACGTATTTATGGGGTACATGTGATATTTTGTTACATGCATAGAATGTGTAATGGTCAAATCAGGGTATTTGGGGTATCCATCACCTTAAGTATTTATCATTTCTATGTGTTAGGTACATTTGAAGTCCTCTCTTCTAGCTATTTTGAAATATTCAATACCTTGTTGTTAACTGTAGTCATCCTACTCTGTTATCAAACATTAGAACTCATTCCTTCTATCTAACTGTGTGTTTATAACTATTAACTAACCTCTCTTCAGCCCTACCACCCCACACACACCCTTCCCAGCTTCTGGTATCTATCATTCTACTCTCTACTTCCATGAGATCACAACTTCTTTAACTCAAGTCAGCAGCATCAGACTTTGTGAAGTGATACATTTCCCAATTAAATCAAATTGGTGCATTTGAAATTCTCTGTGCATATACATGCCAAATACATTTGAAATAAGGGATCACTACAGTCAATAAGTCATTCAGGTCTGGATTTAAATGCATTTAACATTAGCAACATAAACCTAATTGCTTTCTCTGGGCCCACAATGACAAACATATGAACAACAAAAAAATCCTGTGAATAGATGTAAGTGAATTTCTTTGCAGCAAAGCGAAATGCTGGTGATGAAGGTCATCAAAACTTTTATTTCCAAACTCATGTGTTTGCCATGATGGGTGCGGCTGAGTTAATGAAAAGTAGCTGCCTTACTTCTCTGAAGCAGAGCATGAGACAAGGACTCTGTACATTTCCTTGAGAAATCGTCCCAGGAAGCAGTGTTGAGGGTACAGGAAAAGTGAAACTGGGAAGGTGGAAAAACTGATATTATGGTTCATTACTATGGTCACTGTCATGAGCAATAGGAGTGATTCCACCAGTACCTCCAGAGAAACATACAGAATGCCTCCCAGAATTGTCTGCCCAAAGGAGGTGGCAGCAGCATTTATCCATTAGTTTCCAGCTCCCAAGGTTGAAGCTTGTCACCAAGTTTCCACTAGTATTCATGGTGTTGCAAAATATAGTCAGCGTGAAAAAAGTCACAGCCTGCATGAAACTGTCCACCCATCTGTACTTGGAATCAGAGGTATTGGCAAGACGATACAAGGCAGAAATCAGAGACATCTGAGAGAGAAGCTCACGGCCGACCATCCTCAACTCACTGCCATGCAGTCCATCTCACTTGACATGGATAATCGATAGAGGTGACACAATAACTACCCCAGGACTCCTCTGCTGAGTTTGTTCATCCTTGAAAAGCATGTTACCATTATGTCCCCAAATGTTCAATTCTTTAGATAAGTAAGGTTCGAGTGGGGGAAGCAGGCAAGAACATTGACCCGGCGCTGGATAATAATTTGTCCTGACTGAGCGTTTATTCAACAGTGTTACCAGCCACTGTCTTATAGATAGACAATGAAAGAAAAGTGCACTGTTTTCCAGTGCAACAAAATTTCACCAGATAGCCACAGCTTTTGCAAAATTAGGGGTTGTGGTATTACTTGTATCACTTGGGTGTTTCTAAATACTTTGATTAATACTTTTCAATCTGTTCAAAAGGGTTTAAGCAAAACCAGAATCTTTATATAGGCCTCATCTTGAAGCTTTAAGGCATGGCTGGATCAAGGTACTCAAACTATATTACGAGGACGTTTTTTTTTAATTTATTTTTTATTTTTTAAATTTTTATTTTTTTATTATTTTATTTATTTTTAATTTTTTTTATTTCAGCATGTTATGTATATTGTCTTTGCCCCACCTGAGTCAGAGCTTCAAGCGTGCCCATCCCCCAGACAGTGTGCACCACACCCATTAGGTATAAATATACCCGTCCCCTCCTCCCCCCTCCCATCTGCCCAATACCTGATGAATGTTACTACTATATGTATGCTTAAGTGTTGATCAGTTAATACCAATGTGATGGTGAGTACATGTGGTGCTTGTTTTTCCATTCTTGTGATACTTCTCTGACCTCTTGTTGTAATGTGAATTATCCTTTATTCATATCGGAAATCCACCTAGTAGCAGATTTTATCAACTCTACCTTCAAAATATATATCCCATCACCACCATCGCTACCACCTTGGCCCTAGCCACCATCTTGTATGACTTCAACTCCTGCAATAACTTCCTCACTGGTCTCCTGCTCTCATTTCTTTTCTGCCTCTAGCTAGTTTTCCAAATAAAGAGTGATGTTTAAAGATAAGTGAGATTATGAATATCTACTGCTCAAAGCCTCCGGTACCTTTCCATCACACTTATAATAGGAAAGTGTAGCCTTTTAGGCCTTAGACTTTAAAATCTTACAGGATCTTACCCACTCTCTCTCCAACTCTATCCCTTATTTACTATGCCCTAGCTACATGGCCTCCTTGACTTTCCTCGAACCTTCAGCCTCCCTCTTCTGGACTATTGAGTCAACTGCAGATCATCACATGACTCATTTTTTTCACTTCCATTAGGCCTTGGCTCAGATGTCATGCCCTCAGAGACATCCTCCATGTCTTCCATGTCTAAAAGAGCACCTCTCCACTCTTCATCCTTGCTGCCTGCTTTATTTTTCTTCTTTTCCCTAATCATTATACATATAGGTTTATTAGATTATTTGTTTATTGTTGGTCTCTCCCATGAGAATATACAGTCTATGAAAGTAGAGACTAAGGCATTCACTGCTATATCCCCAGCACTGGTAGCAGTGCCTAGAACATGGGAGGTGATAAATAATGTGGACTGGTTTTTCTCTAGGTCTATAATACCTGGCTGCGTTCCTGGAATTTCTTTTTGTTCTCCTGTTGACTAAGTAAATTATTCCATAAACAGTTCCTTAATCACCTGAACAACTATCCAGAAACCCACTCCTGCTCTCTCTCAATGTCTGCCCTCTCTGCTTCCAGGGCTGTACCTGGTAGAAAATGCCAATGTTCTCAGAAGATTTTATCTGAAAAAAAAGTGTGTGTGGTTTTATTGTGTGTGCGTGTGTATTTTCTGGGTGTTGTTTTCGTCTGCCTTGGTTTATCTATCAATGTAACCGTATCTCCCTTCCATCTTCCAAAAATGTATCCAAATCTCTGTCCCATAGATTGTTCCCTTCTCAGAGCTGTAAAGGATTTATCCTATCTGTACCATTTACTTTATCCTTCCACTAGGATTCTGTGAGACGAGGTAAATGTATGTGATCCACTTGCTACCTTGAGCTACAAGCTCCTGGTGAACAGTTTATTAACCATGAAACTCTTGGGACTCTGTGTGTGTGTGTGTGTGTGTGTGTGTGTGTGTGTGTGTGTGTGTTTCTTTAGATATTGTGCAATATAAGGGAGTACTGCAGGGGCTTATCCAAACATGGTCCAGGGTCCACAAGGTTCAGGATGGTGGAATTTGATTTACAAGGGGGTAAAGGGAAACTGTTCAGTAATACTTCCATGCCTCTTTCCAGCTTGAGTTCTGATGGATGAAAGTAAAAATGTACCATTAGGGACCAGACACTAAAGACTGATTCAATAACCATTCAGCAGCATTTAAAGTGGGCATTCCACATATAAGAAATGACACACAAGTAGAGCTACCATTTGATCCAGCAATCCCATTATTGGGCATCTACCCAAAAGAACAAAAGACATTCTGTAAAAAAAGACATCTGCACCCGAATGTTTATAGAAGCACAATTCACAATTGCAAAGATGTGGAAACAGCCCAAGTGCCCATCAATACATGAGTGGATTTTAATAAAATGTGGTATATGTATACCATGGAGTTCTGCTCAGCCACAAAAAACAGTGGTGATCTAGCACCTCTTGTATTATCCTGGAGAGAGCTGGAACCCATTCTACTAAGTGAAGTATCGCAAGAATGGAAAAACAAGCACACATGTACTCACCATCAAATTGGTTTTAACTGATCAACACTTAAGTGCATATATGGAAGTAGCATTCATCTGGTGTCGGGCAGATGGGAGGGGGGAGGAGAGGACGGGTATATACATACACAATGAGTGCAATGCGCACTGTGGGGGATGGACACACTTGAAGCTCTGACTCAGGTGGGGCAAGGGCAATATACATAACCTAAACATTTGTACCCCCATAATATGCTGAAATAAAAAAGAAAAAAAAGGAAATGACACAAACAAGAAATGAAACTTTTCATAACAATTCTATTAAAATCCACTGAAACTAGAAGCAATGTAAATAGAATATGGTTTGGCATTTCTCTTGTATCTAGAACCATGTGTGAGGAGTTATTGATAGCCTTTAATTCTGCGGATGAACTTTAATCTCATAATAAATACCTCCTTTTCAGACAGAAAAGGCATTCTAAATGGGTTTACTTTGTTTGGCATCTGTTAAAAGTTCATTTAACATTATTAATTATGATTATGCATTGATTTCCCAGGTATCCTTTGAAAATTCTTTGATCAAGGGTTACTGCATCACAGCCTTTCACATATTAAGGCCAATGTGCGTCGAGGAGGGACCGGGGGGTGGGCGGGGGGAACGCCCTAGTAAAAGGGTAAATTGTATAATGAATGTTTCTCTATGTGAAAATCTTGTTGTATTTTATTAAGGTTGTATTTTATTAAGGTAAAGCACATTTGGCTTTTAATTAGCAGTCACTTATTTATAATGTAAAAGGGATCACCAAATAAAGGATACATACTTAAGCAAAATTCCAAATGTAATCCTGAGAGCAAGGTGGGAGAAGAGAAATATTCTTTGCCAATCACAAATAATATTATTTCATTTAAAATACACTTAAATGTTTTTATAACAGAGACATCAATGGTGCACTAAGTCCTGGCTACACAGAGTGGTCCTCAGATCAGAAGCATCAGCATCACCTGGGAGCTTGTTAGAAATGCAGAATCCCAGGCCTTGCCCCAGACCTATGGAATCAGCATCTACACTTAAGTGAGATCCCCAGATGTTTTGTATGCACATTAAAGCTTGAGAATCACTCTGTCAGTTTCTGCTTCTCAAATTTGGCTGCACTTTTCTATCATCTCAGGAGTTTAAAAAATTACTGAGGCTCTGATTTAATTAGTATGGATGTGACCTGGGTATAGACAGTTTGAAAAACTCCCCAGGTCATTATAATGAGCAGCAAAGTTTGAAAATCATTGCTCTTAAAAACAAAATTCTACGTCAACTTCATTGTGAAATAATAATAATAATATAAAGAAGAAGTTATATTTCGGGATAATGAAATCTTCAAAAGCATAGATGAAAATAAACATGAGAACTGTAATTAATGGAAGTCTTTTGTCCCATGGTCACATGTACACTGATCAGTTTGTCAGAGGAGTAGAATGATAAGGGGATGGGACAGAAGTGGTGTACAGGAAGGGTAAAACTTGAAATGTGATGTGAGGTCTAGTAAGCTAGACCCTGTGAAGTACCAAAATACGGGGTCTTCAACAGGAAGGGTTCAGTCAATATATAAATTAGTTTAGTTAGCAAGGGGTCAGCGTGAAATTTACCTTTGGAAAACTGAGACTCCATGAAGTTCCTCTTCCTTGTTGAGTGCATTGCTATATGCATATGTCACCTAAGGAAGTCATAAGAAAGGGAAAAGACCAGGTATTATCACTGCCTTAGCCTGAATCCTTATCTCTTGATTGTTCCGTAGCACTGAACTCCTCACTGGACTCACCGCCTCTCATCATCTCACCATTTCATCCATCTTCTACATGCTGCTAAGTGATCTTCTTAAAATATGATTCTGATCCCATCACTCCCTTGCTTAAAAAAAACACTCCAAACACACCCTATTACATGAAACATCATCTCCTTAGCATAATGGGTATGAAGGGAACCAAGACTGAGTATCACATACTTCTTTTATTCTTCAAACCAAATCTGTGAGGCAGGTGCTATTGATTCCATTATACAGATGAAGAAACTGAAAGTTCTTTTTTCAGGAGGAGAATATTTAATGGCACAGACAAAATTGGAATACTGATTTGCCTGTATCTTTGCTACCTCTCTGGCATGGGATATAAGACCCGTTGTTATCTAACAAACTTTCTAGATTTACCTCCCAACTTTCTCCCCATATTATAGATGCCCCTATAGACATTAAACATCCACCAAACATGCCATGCTTATTCCTATTCCTTTAAAAATTAATCTTCTTTTATGCCTCTATGTTTCTGAACATGGTTTTTCCTGTTTCTGCAATGTCCTTTTTAAAAAAATCTTTGAACTCGTACACAGCATTTCAAATTCAAATTCTGTGTTATCTCCTACACAAACCATTTCCCAAACCCCTCAAACAGGATTTGTCTCTCTTTCTTTGGTGTAATCATAGTATTTTTCAACTGCCCAATTAGCTTTTAGCATATTGTTTTATAATTAATTTGATGTATTTTCCCTATTATGAAATGAGGTTCTTGAGGATGCAAATCATGTCTTACTCATTTTCATAATAAGCATATTCTTCACCTTGGGGTTTATATCAGTCAACTTGGCATAAGTTATACTGTATAACAAATAATCCCTTAAATCTTAGTGGCCTACAACAGCAAAGGTATGTTTCTTGCTTATGATATTATGGGCATGTTGTAGCTCTGTTTCATGCTATCTTTACCCCAAGACCTAGGTTGATAGAGAAATTTTCATTTGGAACATGACTGCTTTTGTGACAGAGGAAAAAGTGATAAAGTGATTCATGAGATTGTAAATTTCATGCTTAGACTTGATACATATCATTTCTACTCATATTTCATTATCTAGAGCAAGTTGCAAGGCTACTTCTATTTTAACAGGACAATGACATATAATTTCATTGCAGAGATGAACACTTCAAATTACATGGCCAAATCTGATGCCAATGAGACAGAGATATGTAAGCCTTCCTACAATGAGAGGAAGCAATGAACAATACCATCTACTCTAGGACCACCTACACTGCAGGAAGTTTTCCTGTTCCTCACACAGTGAAGTTGCATTTATGCAAACTTACATTGTATTTATTTAAAATATTTAAGCATTAAAATATTAATATAATCCTACTATAAGCATGAAATTTGAAACAATGAAAATTTCTTACATTTAAAAATTCACCCCAAATCACATAATTTCAAAACCGTAGGACCAAGTGATTTGAAAACTCTTTGCTTTATTGCTCTGTGGTAGTACTATTTTAGTACATGGAAAGACATCATCCTTTTTCAGGACTAGTCTATAACTACATGACTTTTCAGAAAACAAATTCCTTATATACAATTTCACCTATTATAAGTAAAAATGCATGTTTCAACCCCATCCACCACTCTTCCACTGTTAACAATGTAATTCCCAATTTCAATTGGCTGCTAAACCACTTCCACAGAAACTTCACTGCAAATTCAATTGCTTCTCCTTCTCATTCCTATAAGGAACATAAATGTAATGTTAAGACACAAAGTCAGGTTTGAAGATTAGATGCATCACAACATCAAATATTAAAATCATGATCTATAGCATTCTCCTGGTTAATAGAAAAGAACAGTGAAGTTCCAATTCTGTTTTCCATTATCCAGCCAACTAACAAGCCAATTAAGTGGCCCCAGAAACTTTTTCCTTCTTCGACAACATTTACCAGGTAAAAACTTGGTCTAAGAAGATTAAAGTTTGCTTAACAAATGCTACCCCCCAAAAAGAAAAGTATTTTTCCTGTCAAACATATGTTTTATATTTATCATAACAATATCATGGATACATTCATCCCAGAGTATATTAATATATTAATGTGTGACAATTTGGATGTGTTTTCCATGAAATCTGCCCTTTTTCATGCTCTAAATATTCCATGAACACCTTCATATGCCATATTGTTCCTACAAATAGTGTAATGTTCCATTGACACATGAGCTGATGATATACAATTTTCTGTAACAATCATTCCAAAGATAAATTAGATAAAGGCATTTTACCCAAATATAAGCAGTTAGCTTAAATAAAATAATTAAAACTATGCTTTATATCTAAATATTTTATTTAAATCTTTACTGAAATAAGCATATCAGATTTCCAAAACGCTCAAGCTCATTCAACAAGTGTTATTTTTTCTTCAATGTGTCCTGCATATATGACTTTTGGTGCATTATTGGACAATGACAATCTGTTCTTTCAACAGATTTTTATGGAGAACATAGTATATTCCAGGTACTGTGCAAAGCATTTTCTGTGGATTATTTCATTCAGTTTAGGAGTCTTAGTAAATACTTTCTCTGAAAGTTATTCTTAAGTCAGGCCCTGAGGGGTCCATGGGATTTACCAGGGGCAGGGAGAGCATTTCAGGTGGAAGGTAGAGCTGGGCAAAAGTCCTCGGCGAAGAAAGGGAGATCTTGACATATTCAAGGAACTAAAATGAGATGAATGTCACAGGTGTAGTGTGAGAGGGAACAAAGAGTGTAAGTCAAAAATGCCATCACCATTTACAGAGGCATTGAGCTAATTTTCATTTTCTGTGTCTAATTTATGAGTGTCAGTTGGTATTCATTTTAAAAGAAACCCAAATCTCCCTTTTCCTATGTTTACAGACATAGAAGAAAATTTTGTAGTAACTTATTCTATGACAAACGATCTGGCAAACAGAATTATGGAATGGGTCAAGTTTTTCACATTTCTACCAATCAGACTGAGGAATATATTCTTTAGGCATATGATTTTTTTAGGTAATCTTCATGTGCTTTATCTTAATACTGATATCATGACAGCTTGAGAGTTGCTATATGTTGACAATGATCCCACATGCATTTTGAAAGGCAATAAATCCAATTAGAGTAAAGTGGATTTCTGTCTATGGAATAATCTGCCATCAAATTATTGTTTGAGGCAATTTAGAATTCTCATTAACTTTAGTGAGAATGTGTACTTAACCAGTCAAGTAATGTCTTATGTTTAAATACAACATTTGATACTTTTCCCTTCCTTCTCATGGTAATTACTAAATATCTTTCAGGCCCTTGAGTAATGTTACTTCCCTGAGTATATCTCCACTGAAATACATATTCCCTTTCAAATTTTTATTAAAAACTTTTGGAATGTTCAAGTGATTTCAATCTATCTCCCATGTCTCTTATTAAAGCCATAGTTGGATAAAGTTAGGTTTGTCTGTGGTAATCAATCATTCAATCCAAAATAATAGTACCTTGAACAACATAGAAGTTCATGTCTATCTCATTTATAATTAGTCTAGATGGAAAATCCATGCCTGTCCCGACCCGCGGGATAGTCAACGTGGACCCTGGAAGAGGGAGTGGAAATTGGGAGAGGCAGGAGACACAAGAAATGGAGACAAGTCAAAAGGTCTGATCAAGTCTCGTTTATTGGCAGCAGGGCAGAGGCTTAAATAAGGCAGAGAGAGGAAGTAGAGGGGCGGTACTTTCCAAGGTGGGAGTTTCCACATCACACGTCATATTGGAGAAATAGAAACTTACAGGCTTACAGGAAATAGAAACTT